>MDKJ01175552.1:0-10904 GCA_005239525.1 Nicotiana knightiana
ATATTTCTTTTTTTTTTTGTTACTCTTGAATTTTTTTTAAAAAAAAATTTATCCTATAGTGCTCAATAGTATTATTTGAATTTAACGAATATAATTTCTATAAATTAAAGAGAGTTGTATAATCAGTGAATAACATTTTTGTTATGTATTTTTCTTTATTATATTATCCAATATTTAATAATATTGCATTGTTAGTAAAAAATTTTACTTTATTTAAATTTTTGTATGCGACTTTCTTTTTATAATAATAAATAAGCCTTTTATTTTTAAAAGGGAAAATAAAAATTATTATAAAAACAAAGAAATTTAAATTGGTAATTTTTTTTTTTTGAAATTTAAGTTTTTTATTTCAAAATAATTTAAAAACACCAACTTGAAACTACTCTCCAATTTAAATGGACATATTTTTAAATTTACGTTTTTTTTACTATAAATATTTTATTTTATTATTTTGTAGATAATTAAATTCAAAAGCAATAACTAATACTCCCTCTAGTTCACAATAAGTGACTAGTTTTCTTTTTTATTTTGGTAAAAAATAAGTGTCCAGTTATATAATCAAGAAAGAATTCAATTTATTTTTACAAAATAACTCCTATGTACATATCCCTAAAAAGATTTCTTACTCCTCACATTAAATGTTTAATTAGGGGTAGTTTAGTCATAGTAGATATTTTTGTATTTTCTTAATAGGCGTGCTAAAAGCAAATTGGTCATTTATTGTGAACAAGAGGGAGTAACTAATTATAACTATTTATGGCATGTGACTTTTTTGTAGGAGAATTTTTAGTGCATGTGGCACTTCTACTTGTAATGTTATTTAATATTTAAATGAGTTGGCCAGTTTACCCAAAAAAATAAAAGAAGAAAAATAGAGAGAGAAGAAAAGTCGTCCACGTCCTCAGACAACCCAGTCCACGTTACAATATTACATGCAAACTCTGGTCTTCTTTAACCTAACCATAGTATGCGGTCACCTCGTAACCACCCCCTCCCCCCTCTTTTCTTAACTTCTTTCTTTATCAATATCTAATCTCAAAATTTCAACTGGTCCCCAAAATTTCATCTTCGAGAAAAAGAATTATCCCCACTAACTTCACTCCCTCTTCCCTATATATAAATCTTCCACATTTTACACTCTCATGTAATTTCACTCTCTCTTTTGTTCACTCCTTTTCTTCTTCCTCTTCCCCCAAAAAAACACACTTTCTCATTACTCCTTTTTAACTCTCTGATTTGCAGCAAAAATAGAAACATTTCAGAGATAAGTCAGCACCACACTGCAGAAAAACATCTATCCCTTTTTTCGTCAGTAGTACTACACACTGTTCAGTTAAATAACGGTTTTTCTTCCCAACATTTCACTCACCATTACTATATTTTCTTGATTTTTTTCTCAAGTTCTGCAAAAATGATCACTTGGCACGATCTTTATGTTGTGTTAACAGCAGTTGTTCCTTTATATGTTGCTATGATCTTGGCTTATGGTTCTGTTCGTTGGTGGAAAATCTTCTCCCCTGATCAATGTTCTGGTATAAACAGATTTGTGGCTATTTTTGCAGTCCCTTTACTTTCCTTTCACTTTATAGCCATGAACAACCCGTATGAAATGAACTTCCGTTTCATTGCTGCTGATTCTTTACAAAAGGTTATTATGTTAGTGGTGCTTTCATTATGGGCTAATTTGACAAAAAATGGTAGCCTTGAATGGAGCATTACAATTTTCTCACTTTCAACACTTCCTAATACACTTGTTATGGGAATTCCTTTGTTAATTGCTATGTATGGTGAGTATTCTGGTAGTTTAATGGTACAAGTTGTGGTGTTACAGTGTATTATTTGGTACACCCTTTTGCTTTTCTTGTTCGAATATCGTGGGGCTAAGATGCTTATTATGGAACAATTTCCAGAAACTGCTGCTTCCATTGTTTCATTTAAAGTAGAATCTGATGTTGTTTCTTTAGATGGCCATGATTTTCTTGAAACTGACGCTGAAATTGGCCAAGATGGTAAACTTCATGTTACTGTTAGAAAATCAAATGCGTCTAGGAGATCATTTGCTATGGACCATAGACCATCAAATCTTACTGGAGCTGAAATTTATAGCTTAAGTTCTTCAAGAAATCCAACTCCTAGAGGATCTAATTTTAATCATAATGATTTTTACTCTATGATGGGTTTTCCCGGAGGAAGATTATCCAATTTTGGTCCTGCGGATAATATGTATTCTGTTCAATCGTCTCGGGGTCCAACCCCGAGACCATCTAATTTTGAAGAAAATTGTGCTCCGGGAGGCCTGATTCAGAACTCTCCCAAGTTTGGATTTTTTCCGGCGCAGCAGCAGTCTGCGCCAGGATCTTATCCGGCACCGAATCCTGAAATTGCTTCGACAGTACCTAAGAGTACAAAGAGTCAGCAACAACAAAATGTACAAGTACAAAAGCAGGATGTACAACAACAACAGCAGCCGAATGCTAAAGGAAATAATAATCATGATGCTAAGGAACTTCACATGTTTGTATGGAGTTCGAGTAATTCCCCGGTGTCGGAAGCCGGCGGCCTCCACGTGTTCGGCGGCAATGATTTCAGTGCTAACGAACAATCTGGTCGGTCCGACGGTGCTAAAGAAATTAGGATGTTGGTTTCTGATCATCCCCAAAATGGGGATAATACTAAAGGTACAATTTTTATTGTTTAATTAACTCAAACAGATATATTAAAATAATTAAAGATTTCATTTTTTTAATATTTGTTAATATATTCTTTTATTATTTTATATTTGAAGCCATTCCGCAAAGTGGGGACTTTGTTAGGGAAGATTTTACCTTTGGTGGTGGAAAAGCTGGAGACGAAGAAAAAGGAGAAAAAGAGGGACCCACTGGACTAACTAAACTGGGGTCCAGTTCCACATCGGAACTACACCCAAAAACCGCCGGAGTTCAAGATACCGGTGTCGGAAAACAAATGCCTCCGGCGAGTGTTATGACCCGTTTAATCTTAATCATGGTTTGGCGTAAGCTTATCCGTAACCCGAACACTTATTCGAGCCTCATTGGTCTGATTTGGTCATTAATCTCATTTAGGTAAGCTAATCATAAATTAAAATAAATTAATTAATGTCTCAACTTTTTCAAACATTTTCAGTTGAATAGTGGAAATTATTTAAAAATTTGTCCATCAATTAATTAGGCTGGTTGGTTTGTTTGTTTTTGCAGGTGGCATGTGCATATGCCCAAAATTATAGAGAAATCAATCTCTATTCTCTCAGACGCTGGTCTTGGAATGGCTATGTTTAGCTTAGGTAATTACTCCCTCCGTTAAATATATTTTTATTTTTATTTGGTATTTTACGCATATTAAGAGAATGATAAATTTTTTTCCTGTTATACCCATAATATTCATTTCAAATCATTTTTTCAAATTTAACAAAATATGCATTAATTAATATGGGTATCATGGTAAATTGTGCACTTTATTTATTATTTTATTAAGGGGTGTGAAAAATCAAAACGTGCCAAATAAAAGTGAAAGTAATAATCAGAATGTCGGCATTAATTCTTGACACTCACATTGTCAAACTTTTAATGCATTCATATTTTCATCTATTTTTGTATCTTTTTTCTTAATACTTGTCATACCTTTCTCTATCATATGCTTAACATTTCTAGTACGTTAAGTTTTACAAATTTGACCATCCAATCATAGTATAGTAATAGGGTAGTTATATTATCAAAATCATAGTCTTGTGGGGTCGATAAGCTAATGTCCTTACTTGACTAGTGCTAGTAGTATTGTCAAAAGTAGTTGAAATTTAATTAGAGAATTTTCAAGAATTGTTTCAACGAGAGGCGCGAATACTGAATTTAGAGTCAGCTAATTCAGAATAAGTTGAATCGCTCTAAATCCGCCTCTGATTTGGTT
The DNA here is from genome assembly GCA_005239525.1 of Nicotiana knightiana. Lineage (NCBI taxonomy): Eukaryota > Viridiplantae > Streptophyta > Magnoliopsida > Solanales > Solanaceae > Nicotiana > Nicotiana knightiana. The sequence continues at coordinate 3,922 of MDKJ01175552.1, forward strand.
ATGTTATGAATTGATGAATAGGTCTGTTTATGGCTTTGCAACCAAAGATCATAGCATGTGGGAACACAGTGGCTACATTTGCAATGGCTGTGAGGTTTTTGACTGGCCCAGCAGTTATGGCTGCTGCTTCCATTGCCGTTGGTCTTCGTGGTACCCTCCTCCATGTAGCCATTGTACAGGTAAATTATGCATTAATTTTCGTCATTTAAAAAAAAAAAAACAATATTTTTGGTGGCCATGAAATGACAAAATTCTTATCTTCCCTATTTAATGTTCCATTAATATTGCTGGTTCACAAATAGTTCAGCATTTCATTATGAATGTAATATTAAAAAAGGTATATTCCTTTTCATTCTTGATAATTGATATATTGAACTTTATAGAAACATGTTTTTATATGTTAGGCTGCATTGCCACAAGGGATTGTCCCATTTGTGTTTGCTAAGGAGTACAATGTTCATCCAGCTATTCTGAGCACTGCGTAAGTAAAAAATCCATTGTGCTTGCAGTAGTTAGTGTATTTAACTATTTAAAACTTATGTGACTATTTCTCTTTTTCTTTTTGAATTTCAGGGTTATTTTCGGTATGTTGATAGCATTGCCAATCACATTAGTGTACTACATCATTCTTGGATTATAAGAAAACGATAGCTAGGGCGAAAATGAAGAAAATTGAATATTTCACCGGTTGCTGAGTTTGCATTAAGTTTAATAGGAATTAAAATCAGCCATGAAAATTCCCAGATATTTGGAGCATATAGGACAAGAGATTTGACTTAAACTAGTTTGAGGTCTTGATATTTGAAGAAAACAAATCCAAATATGCAAACTTAGAGAAGAGCAAAATGAGAATCGTCAAAGTAGAAAAGAGGAGACAAGGAGGAGCAAAACAAGGAATGCTTATAGTTTACTTTCTTCCCCCATAATTATTACGCGAGTAAAGTGTCAATCTTAGTAGAAATTCAGATTTCTTCTGACTTTTCAAGGTGGAGTGGATGGTAGAATTGTAGTTTCTAGTTTTCCCTTTTTTGTTTAATTAACAACTCTGTGTGTATTTAGTTATTGTAATAGTTTGGTTTGTTGTTTACTTGGGTTGTAATTACTTTAGATTTTTTTAAGGACTATATGATCAAAAAGATTTCATGTCTTGTTCTCATTGTTAATGTGAAAATGAAGTATTCATGAAAAAGCAAAACATTTCACATTCAAACTTGAGTTTTCACCTCAAAAGGAAAAAGCAATAGCTAGATGCTAAAAGAGTTATTAAAGGAAAGAGGAAACAATGGGGTTGGATCTTTGAAACTAAATTGTATTTTTTTCCGACTAAGGCTACTATGGATCTTTGCAAATTGCAACCTTTTTTTTTCCTTTGGCAACAAAGCACTTTACCTGTGGGGGCTTTCATTGAGAGCAACGTGAGGTGAAATAAAACTCATGAATATTGTGGTGGAGTGATAAGTTATCCATCATTCTTAGGATCCGTTTGGTCATAAATTTTATCAAAATATATTTGAATTTTTTTTTGAAAAATACATATTTGGTCATAAATTTTATCTATATTTTGGCAAATTTGCAAAATTCAAAACCCATATCCCAAAATCAACTCGCCCAAAATATCACTATTATATTTGTTAAAAATTCCCCCAAACTTTTGTATTTATAAAAGAGCCCACAATTTATTATTTTGTAATAATGCTGCTTCGTCTTCTCAGTCACCTGATATTGTATTATGTAGTTAATTTTAAAAATGATAATTTTGCACCAAATTTATTTATGTTCAGGATTATGGTTTGTGAGAATATAATGAATGTTATTGATAAAGGTAATGTTAGGTAATTATGATAGTTTCTAGAACTTGTGGATATAAGTCATGTTTCATGTTTGTTTTTTCAAAAAGTGAAATATGTTTTAAAAATTAATGTCCAAAAATATTTTCATCTTCGAACAAACTTTACTCAAATTAGATTTTTTTTAAAGAAATTTGGGAATTTATATCCAAATACTAGCTTAATCAAAAGTCTTGGATTCAGGCATTGAGTATGAAATCACTTTTGTAAGAAGTTGTTTACGTCTAACGTGGCCTTTTCGACGGCATAAATTTAATTAGTCGTGCTGAAATACGAATACTGAAAGATCACCCGTAAACAAGAGAAAAAAAGCAGAAAGCTGCGTGAGTCAAAAGCTATTTACTTTTGGCTTTTGATCCCTCTATTGTCTAGATAATGATATTGATGTGCCCATGATCCTACCCTACTCCTAACACTGTAGCATGGGTAGTAATACAATGAACATATCACCTCAAAAGTTGTCCTACTTTTTTCATTTTCATCACGTTGAAAAAGTCATACCCAGCATATTCCTAGTTCGTGAGTTTAGGTGTATTGACAATGTAAAATCTTTTCTACACTGCTAAAATAATAGTATTAATAATTTTAAAATTGGCCTTTATACCTATGTCGTTAGCAAAATGTAAGCTAAATCTGCTAATGCTTTTTCTCGCTTTTTCTCGAGTATTTTCCGCGATCCACACGAACCTATGAAATTCGTTTGCATCGGTTTTAGATTCAAGAATGGGGATGGAATATAATTAATTATGGCTGATTTTATACCCCACTAGTTCAGTTAATATGAATTCGCATCACATAGGATCTATTAAGAAATAACACTTTCTACCATAAATTTATTTATTTTCATAACTCGAATTTGAAGCCTCTAATTAATGTTGGAGATCTCGTTCAACTCACCATACACCTTGATGATTGTTTGATTGATAAGCAAATTCTTTCCCATTATCAACCTTCCTCCAATTTTTTTTTTTTAAGAGAAGTACTCTCTCCGTTCACTTTTACACTATGAAATTTTCACATCTCTTAAAAAATAAAGTTGTATACGGTTAAAATCGATCACACCCGATTTTACGGGCTCAGGGGTCTGCCTCGAGAGTGAGTCTGTATCGAAGCAAGTTCGGGCTCGAAGAACACGAGGACTGAGGGATCGAGATCTGACTAAATCAACAGCGAAGTAACGAAATAACGAGATATCTGCAATCGACCGCCAATCTCGGCGGGAATCTCGGAATTGGTAGAACCATTAAACGGTTATTGATATCAATCATGTATTTTGCTTCCGAAATTAGAGATATACCTTATTTTGGATTCCTCTACTCTATAAAGAGGAACCATGTTCATTTGTAACGGAGACGAATCATAGACGCAATTACTGAGAAATACAGACACTCTGCTCTTTTACTCGCACTTAAATCCCTAATGTTCTTATTGTTCATATTATTCTTATTGTTTTTGTGGTTCCTAACATTCAATCTCGAAACTATTCCGAGCTGAAGTCGATAACTTGCAAACAACACTTGTTTGATCTATTACAATCATTTACCTCCTTTATTTACTTAGCTATTTTTCAATCGGCATCGAATTAGATCATGTATCCTTATAACCACATTACAAGTTTAATTGTTACTCGTATTTTGAGGTAAACAGTTTGGCACCCACCATCGGGCTAAGGATAATAGTGATTATTCAGTGCTAATTCTGATATAACACACTACTTTGCACTTGTTTCTTGTCAAGAATTTTGTTTTCAGGATAAATCATGTCAAACTCACAAAACACAGCTACACATGGTAACAATGGTCTCGGACTCCACGGAGATAACGAGAATGTTATCGCTCCAGGAATCAAGGTGCCACAAGCTGAACTTGGGGGAGCACCGCCCGTCAACCCGGTTGATGTCAGTTCTCATGTTGCCTTGAATGCAGATTTGGGCACGGACCCCGAGGGAAGCGTACGCAGAGAGGGTCAAACTGGCGGTCGAGGAACACATGGCAGAGGAGACGAAGGTGTCAATCTCCAAGTTATATTCGAAATCCTGCAAGCCCAACAAAACGCCATTGCTCAGTTGCAAAATCAGCACAGGGCACCAAATAGGGTCGAACAAGAGGCTACTCGCCGTACCGAGCCAGTGCTTGAAAGATCTGGTGATAATAATTCGATGACCGACCCTGCTATAATGAGATGCTCGAGGAGCTTACTAAGAGAATAGAATCGGGAGAAAAGAAAATCGAGGCCAACGACAAGAAGGTGGAAACTTATAACTCTCGATTTGATCAGATACCGGGGCCACCACCGATCTTAAAGGGAATGGACTCTAAGAAGTTTGTGCAAAAACCGTTCCCTCCGAGTGCGGCTCCGAAGCCCATCCCAAAGAAGTTCTGTATGCCCGACATACCTAAATACAATGGGACTTCAGTCCCTAATGAGCACGTTACTTCTTATACGTGCGCCATAAAAGGTAATGATTTACAGGATGACGATATCCAGTATGTACTGCTAAAGAAATTTGGAGAGACCCTGTCGAAGGGATCCATGATGTTGTACCACAACTTGCCGCCGAACTCTATCGATTCGTTTTCCATGTTGGCGTATTCGTTTGTAAAAGCGCACGCTGGTGCCATAAAGGTTGCTACAAGAAAATCATACCTCTTCAAAGTAAGCAGAGGGATAACAAGATGCTAAGAGAGTTTCTATCTCGATTCCAAATGGAATGTATGGAATTACCACCAGTGACTGATGATTGGGCTATTCAAGCTTTCACCCAAGGATTAAACGAGCGGAGTTCGATCGCATCACGTAAGTTGAAACAGAACTTGATCGAGTACCTAGTTGTGACTTGGGCAGATGTTCACAACCGATATCAGTCGAATATTAAGGTCGAAGATGACCAATTGGGAGCCCCTTCAGGTTCAGTACATCCAAACTGGTCGACAGGTAAAAACCAGAGAGATATTGATAGAGAATCGAGGCCGAATAATGATCGATATCAGCAGTATGTTTCAGATCGAAGGAATAATAGTTCGGGACGCAATGCTGCCCGAAACGATCGGAGGAGTGACTGAGGGTAGAGTTTTGGGGGACTAATGAGTAAAACTGGCTTCGACAAATATGCAGATCCCATAGAATCGCCTCGATTATCGGAGTACAATTTTAGTGTCGATGCATCGAGGATTGTATCGGCTATCGGAAGGATCAAAGACACCAAGTGGTCCAGGCCTATACAGACTGAACCCTCTCAAAGGAATCCAAACTTAATGTGTAAGTATAATGGAACCCATGGCCATAGGACCGAAGACTGCAGACAGTTGAGAGAGGAGGTATCTTGATTGTTCAACGAGGGCCACCTTCAAGAGTTCCTCAGTGATCAATCCAAAAATCACTTCAGGGAAAGAGACGCCAACAGAAAGAATGAGCAAGAAGAATCTCAGCATGTTATTCACATGATCGTCCGCGGGGTCGACATCCCACAAGGGCCTATATTCAAACTCACCAAGGTGTCGATTGCCAGAGAAAAACGGACTCGAGACTATATGCCCGAAGGAACTCTATCGTTCAATGACGAAAAAGCAGAAGGCATCTCTCTGGCGCACAACGACGCCCTGGTAATTTCTATTTTGTTAAATAAAATTTAAGTTAAACGAGTTCTAGTGGATCCAGAGTTCTAAAAACATAATCAGATAGAGAGTCGTAGAGCAGCTCGGCTTGCTAGACCAGATTGTGCCTGCATCTTTAGTCCTAAACGACTTCAACATGGCTAGCGAAACAACGAAGGGGGAGATAATCCTACCAGCGAACGTGGCCGGGACCATCCAAGACACAAAATTTCACGTCATCGAAGGTGACATGAGGTATAATGCACTGCTCGGAAGGCCCTGGATCCATAACATGAGGGAAGTACCGTCGTCCCTTCACCAAATGATGAAGTTCCCAACAGTGGATGGTGTGAAAACAGTTTATGGGGAACAACACCCTGCAAAGGAAATGTTTGCAGTCGACGAGGTGACACCCATTTCGGCACCCTCGACCTCAAAAAATTCGAGCACCAAAGATAAGCAAGCAGCCAAATAGCAATCACTGTCCCCAGTCTCGACCGAATCGGATAAACAGGTAATCGAAGTAGAAGAAGAGGATTTTCTTACTCCTCAAACTTTCATCGTTCCTGAAGAATCGGATGCAACCAAGTCAACGGTCGAGGAGCTGGAACAGGTGATACTGATCAATTATCTACCCGAACGAAAGGTATACCTGGGAATGGGGTTGACCCCCGAGCTCAAGAAAAAGCTTATTCAATTTCTTATTGTTAACATGGATTGCTTTGCATGGTCCCATTTAAACATAATAGGAATCCCACTCGAGATAACGACTCACTGGCTGAGCTTGGATCCCAAGTTCAGAACAATAAACCAAAGGAGAAGGCCTCAATCCGAAATAAATCACGCCTTCATAAAGGAGGAGGTAACCAAACTTCTTAAAATAGGGTCCATTCGGGAAGTAAAATACCCTGAATGGTTAGCTAACGTAGTTGTGGTCCCCAAAAAAGGTTAAAATGTAGATTATAAGGACTTGAATAAAGCATGTCCAAAAGACTCTAATCCGTTGCCTAACATCGATCGAATGATCGATGCCATGGCCGGCCACGAGATACTTACCTTTCTCGAATCCTATTCTGGGTACAATCAAATCAAGATGGACCTAATAGACCAGGAAAAAGACTTCTTTTATCACTAAGTATGGAATTTATTGTTACAATGTAATGCCCTTCGGGCTAAAAAATGCGGGAGCTACATATCACCTCCTAGTTAACAAGATGTTCGAAGAACAGATAGGTAAATCAATGAAAGTTTACATTTACGATATGTTAGTTAAGCCCCGGCGCGCAAAGGACCATTTTACTCATTTGCAGGACGTTCGAAATCTTGAGGAAATACAACATGAAGCTTAACCCCGAAAAGTGTGCTTTCAGGGTCGGCTCGGGCAAATTCCTCGGCTTCATGTTGTCAAATCGGGGAATCCAGATCAACCCCGATAACGTGAAATCCATTCAGAGGCTAACTAGACTGATAGCTTCCTAGGACGTGATCACGCTCAACTATGTCTTCTATAAAGACTAAACGGGCGTTGCAAATATAATCCTGG
>ML427897.1:3045-18181 GCA_005239525.1 Nicotiana knightiana
CATAATTGAAATACAAAGTAATGAATACTAGATGTAGAAATCAATGTTTGTCACTTCTATGGTGTTTTCTTGTTGAATCCTTTGAAATTCGTCTGACTCTTCTCTGTCCTCGCAAGTTGTGTTGTTTGGTGTCTATTTATATGTTTAGGGCGAACCCTAACCAGGTAGGATACTTCTATTTCAACCGGGAAACACTTAACTCATCAAAACTCGGATTTGGCCGAACTGGGAACCCCGGGAGTTTGGACCCTAAGGCCTGGCTAATGCCAGGATAGGGCTGGCGTTTCAGCCTTAAGGCCTGGCTAACGCCAGGTAGGGTCAGGCTGTAGGGCTCTGTCGCCCGGCTATCGCCCGGGTGTCTCCTTTTGCGTATTTTCGACGTATTTGCATCCCTTTAGCTCCGTTTCCATCTCCAATTCACCTACACATAAAATAAACTCTATTAAGCACATAACAAGTGTATTTTATCATTAAAGCACCTCAAATTTAAGGTATATTACATGTTAAACTATACATTCTAGCCTCGCACCAATCATCTAGGAAGATGTCATCAACATAGACAACCAATACTACTTGAGAGCTTGAAGAAGTCTTAGTAAAGAGGGAGTAGTCATTCACTCTAGAAATGTATCCTCTTGAATGTAGAGCCTCGGACAACTTTGAAACTCACTATCTGGAGGCCTGCCTAAGGCCATAAAGAGACTTCTTGAGTCTGTAGACCAAAGGACCAGAATCAGGAGAGGAACACACTTCAAAACCAGGAGGAAACTTCATATAAACTTCCTCATAGAGATCACCACGGAGGAAAGCATTGTTCATATAAAGTTGAAAAATAGTCCATCCCCACTTAACAGCAAGGGTGAGCAAACACTTTATGGTGGTGAGCTTGAGAACTGGAGAGGAAGTCTCAGAAAAGTCAATGCCCTTCTTTTGTGTGTCCCCTCTAATGACCAACCTAGCTTTATACCTCTCAATGGATCCATCACCTCCTTGTTTGATATTATACACCCACTTACAAGGGATAGCCTTCTTGTGAGGTGGGAGAGGTACAATATCCCAGGTCTGATTTATCTCAAGTGCCTGAAATTTCTTTAGCATTGCCTTTTTCCATGCAGGATGGGAAGCTGCCTGCTAGTAGAACTGAGGCTCATGCACATTTATATCTCTAGAAAGAACCTTGGAAGAAGTTGGAAGAGAATAAGGGAACTGATCAGAAGAGCAAACATAATCCTTAAGATAAGTGGGTTGTTAAACAATTATGGTAGATTTCCTCAAAGTAGGAGGAGATGGATTTATAAGAGCAGATGAAGAAGTAGATAAAGAAGCAGAATCAGAGGGCAAGGTGTTAGGAGAAGTGGTAGGAGGAGGAGAAGTGTTAGGAGGAGAAGTACTAGGATAATTAGTAGTACGAACAAAAGTAGGGGTTGTTGGTGGAGTTACGAAATCCATAAATTCTAAGGGAGAATGAAACATAGAAGGAGAAGTAGATTTGTAAGGAAAAACATGCTCATGAAACACTACACCCCTTGAGAAAAATATGGCATGATTATCAAGGTTGAAGAGTTTGTTGCCCTTTTTACCACAGGGAAACCCAAAAAAATCAGAAGCGATAGACCTGGATTGAAACTTATCTCTACCAATTTTGAGGGAAGTGGAAAAAAATAATCAACCAAAAGACTTCAAATGATCATAAGTGAGAGTAGTGTCATGGAGTTTCTCATAAAGAAAAACATTCTGAAGTACAACTGAGGGCATTCTGTTTATGAGATAAGTGGCAGTTAATAAACAATCTCTCCAATACTTGATGGAAAGATTAGATTGAACATAAGAGCCCTTGAAACCTCCAACAAATGCTTGTGTTTTCTTTCTACAACTCCATTCTGTTAAGGAGTGTGAGGATTTTAGTTTGATGTAAGATCCCTTAGTTAGAGAAAAACATAATAGCCTCATAATTACTACCAAGTTCAAAGGCATTATCAAATCTAAAGGCTTGAACAGATGACTGAAAATGTACCCTAACCATTTTGACAAAAGCTTTAAGAATAGAAAAGTCATTACTCTTAAAAGATAGAAGATGGGTCCAGGTGAATCTTTTATGATCATCAATTAATGTTAGAAAGTACCTAAAACCATTATATGTTATAGTGTTGTAAGGACCCAAAATCTCAATGTGAATTAGCTGAAAAGGGGACAAAGAATGTATACCACTGTCAGATAAAAATAATCTTTGTTGTCTGGCCATTGGACATTTAGGACAGATAAACGACTGTTTAGATGATACTTATCAGACAAATATGATATAGATCTCATTCTATTAAAAGACATATGCCCCAGTCTTTGATGCCAAAAATAAGTTCAGTTTATTGATAGAAGGTGATTGATAACAAGTGAAACACTAACAATAGGATGAGTAAGTTGATTGGACTTATCAAAAGATACTAGTAATGAAACAAGCGTAAAAGATTGATTACAATCAGGAATACTAACATCAGACTTCGAAACAGGTAAAGTACTACATGGAGAATAGTGAGACATAGAAGTAGGTGAAATTGGAAAAAGGTTTGCATCTGGATAAAGGTAATAGATCCTGCATACACCTTTCCAATTTGTAGTGGCTTCTTCCTGTAATGAACACAATGATTTGGTAAAAAGTGCTGAACCATCCAGTTGAGATATGAGTTGATGGAAAAATATCAAGTTAAAATAAAAGGATGTCACAAGAAGGACATTCAGTAAAATTATATCATGTCCAAGATGCAATGATCCATTTGATAAAACTTTGACTTTATATCCATTAGATAGAGTTACCAGAAAAGGTTTAATTAAAGGTTGCACATTGAATAGAAGGTGTTTATGTGGAGTCATGTGATTATGGCACCTGTATCTAGTATCCAAGGATATACACCTAATTTTGATGATGCACATGTATGAGAATCCAGAAACTACATCATATCTGCTAAACAAACTTGCAAAGTGAGCAAAAGCAGAGTTGTCGAAAGTTGTAACTTCAGAAGTGGGAGAAATAGACATTTGAGCTTGTTGGAAAAAGGTCAAGAGATGTTGATATTGTTCCGTGGTGAACCCGTGTGCTGAGGAGTTAGAGGTTTGTGGAAAAGAATTTTCATGGACAACTAATGAATTCTCAGGCTGAACACAGGAGGCAGACTTCTTATTCTGGTGAATTTGAAATCTGGTGGAAACCCATGGAGTCTGTAGCACTTATCCACACTGTGACCAGATTTCTTGTAGTTTTTGCATGTAAGAGATGTAGTACCCTTCCTAGCCTCAAAATTGACTTTCTGAGTGAAGTTCCTACAAATGGTGGATGATGTTGGAGAGACCAGGAAGGAGGCTGTATCACCAAAGAAATTTGGTGTAGCAGATTGGGCTTCCCTTTGGCTTTAATCTTGTTTCAAGAATGCTTAGGCTTTACTAATTGGTGGAAGAGGTTTCATCAACATAATAACACTCTTAACAGTGGAATAGGAATCATTTAGACCATTGAGGAACTGAAATAACCGGTGATCCTCGATGAATTTAGGTAGGGCCCCACAAGAACAGACATGCCTTACATAGGAGGAGTTCAATTCATCGCATTAACTCCTCATTTTAGTGAAGTAGGAAGCTATATCAGATGAACCTTGAGTGGTTGAGCTAATTTCCATCTGAATTTGAATGTATTTAGAGACATTCAGCTGTCCAAATCTCTCATTTATGTCCTTATAGACTTCCTTGGTGGTGTTGAAGCACATAAAACACTGGTGGATATTTCTCTGGATATAGAGTTTGTTATCCAGGCCTTCACCGTATCATTACACCGTTCCCGATATGGGAAATAAGGTGATTTGGGGGAGGGTTGTGAAACTCTCCTATCCAAAATACTAAATTTATACGTTGCAGAGAGAGAAGTGAGAATACTACTGCGCCAAAGGAAAAATCCACACCATTGAATGTCACAGTTACTAACTGACTGCCAGGATCATCAGATGGGTGGATATAAAAGGGGTGAGAAGGGTCGAGGTAAACGGAGTAAAACCGTTAGAGGTAGATGAATGTTCAACATTATCCATGAGACTACCCATAATGTGGAACATAATAACAACAAAAGACTAGCGTTTAACGAGTAGGATCACACTAAACTATCAGGCAAACAAAATACTGACAAAATATCAATTGCATGCAACCTATAATCTAGACAATCTCGAAGAATATAACCTAGAAAGATGTTACCAGTCTTCTTCTAGAACCCGAAGAAGTAAGATCTTGAGAGCACGCAAACCCTAGAGAATGATTGAACCCATGAAATCATCGAAAATCCTTGAGTAATCGAGAATTCCCACTGGAATGAGTTGTCCGAAGCCAAAAATGAAATAATCCCTAATTTATTATTGGCTAAAATCAAAGGAAGGCAGGTCCGCTGTGGGTATCGAACAAGTACCAAAAATGACAGTTTTTGAGGAAGAATACCATCGGAGTAAAGCTCACAACGAGAGGAATCGAGATTCTCGCTCTAGTACCATGTTAGCTTGATATTTGTGTGAGCTATGGAAGATTAAAGAGAAAGAAACCCTAGATGAAAGAGAGAAGAAGAGAGAGAGAGAGAGAGAGAGAGAGAGAGAGAGAAATGAGAGAATGAGTCGGTCAATTCTGTTTCGACCAATCTGTCTTATTATTTGTCAATGTGGGTCCTATATACATGTAAAAATGTGAACAAACTGAATTGACAATAAGAGAAGATATTTACAGACTAAAATTTAAAGTATTGGGCCGCCTATCTTAATGGGCCTGCCGCTTTCCTTTATCAGATTGGACCGAGGACACATCTGGGTTAACAGAAATAGAAAAAAATATTTTTTGGAAGTTGAGTCAGTATTTGGACAGTAAATAGTGCAATTTGCACACGTAGTCGATCTCAGGACTCCCATTTAAGGCATAGCCGAAGTTCTTAACAAGAAAAGGAGTAATTTTGTCTGACATTTTCCACTAGTTACCTTTTTTTGGAAAAGCTGGCTATAGATTAAATGAGAGCATACAAATAAGATACACCGTGAATTTTTTTTGAAATCTAAATAGAAGCCCATTCAATTATTTAAAATAAAAATAGTCAAAAAATATATATTAAATATATAATATTTGCATAATATATTTATAACTATTTATAATTATTTTATAATCTATGTATATAACTATAAAAGTAACAGTAAAGCTGGTCGGCTATTTGTGTAAAGATCCCATGAAAGTTAAGAAAATTTTACATGCTATAGCTAAATAATTCACCCGATTAATTAAAAACCAAAAAACTTTAAAAGTATGATTACTTATAGCCATTTTTTATATGTTATTGTAAAGTACAAATATATACAACTAATCCCTCAACTTTTCCCTCAATCCTCTCTCTTCTCCCTCAACTCTCTCTTCTTTTCCCCTCTCTTTTGCCCTTGGCAAGGCAGCCATCCAGCCGGTCATCTTCTCCGACAACTCATCACCGACTTGTTATGGGGATGCCCCCATATGAACAATTAGAAGAAAAAGAATATTTCCAGTTACTACTCAAATCCATAAAGATCTAGTGTTGTTGATTTAGATTATGATGACTTTGAAGCTGACTTTTAGGACTTTAAGGATTGCTCTGACTTTCAGGACTTTAAAATCCATGTATTTTCTCCTCTTCATCTGAGTGTATTCGTTTGATCGAATTTTGGTAGATACTATGTGATAATGTATTCTTAGAACTCGCCGGATTTTTGTTTGTCTCCATTATAGTTTTAATATGATGTATATAATGTTTTTCTTGGCCAGAAGACGTGTAATGACCCGGTCAATTATTTTGAGAGTTATAGCCCCGTTCACCCCATTTCTGCTTCTTTTATACTTTGCAATTGTATTATTGATGTTTAGCTTAAAGTGTATATATTTTTATGTATATTGCCTCATATTTTACTTTTGTTTCGTGAGTTTTAGATGTTAAATGTGATGATTTATATTAATTTGAAGTGTTATTATGTGTAGGAATGATTCATGATCAATTGGGGGCGAAACACGCGAAATTAGAGCCAAAACGAATGAAACCGGGAAAACTGCTAAATTAGGTGCCACAGGCAGCGCCCAGCCCCACCTGTGGCACTGTGGATAATACCTAAATTAGGAGTAGCGCCCTGGTGGGCGCCTGGCACTACCCAGGGCGCCGATGACGGGAGTTTCTCCTAATTTATTCGGGACTCGGTTAATTCGACCCTAGACCTACCCAACACATATAAAAGCAAGTCTAAACTCAATTTTGAGAGGAAAACGTGACTTTTAAAGGAAAACACAAGTATAGAGCCTCCGTGGAGGCCGTGTTTCATCTTTTCTTCCACCAAACTTAGTAAATTTTATGTTTCTTTGTATGATTTTTTGTTTGGCTACCATGTCTATGTGGAGCTAAACTTCACGTTCTAGGGTTGTTTTTCTTTCATGAATATTGTTATTCGAATATTGATTTTGATTTCTTAGTTTATCGCATTGGTTTATTTATTCAATCTTGCGCTTAATAATTTGATTGCTTGATCACCAATTGAATACTATCTACGAATCTAGAGTTGAACTCGAAAGTGGGAATTCTAGATTGCATATAGGATTGAGTAGAGCAAGTTCTTGAGCCTGGGCATCGGGGAACGGATTCACGGTTAGGATAGACATATACCTAATTGCCTTGCTTGGTTAATTTACAGGAATTATAAATGCGTTCGTGTTGATTCTAACTCCATAGACATATAGGCGTTAGGTTAGCTTGAATAGGCGAGTAAGAACTCGACAGATTCTTATGAGCAATATAACCCTGTTAACCAATAAACCAGATAAATTAATTAGTTAATTCAATTGAAGAATACAATACGATTGTTAGATATCCCATAACCCTTGATCGTTTTCATTACATTGATATCATAAAAATCTGCTTTTCCCTTGTTCAGAGTTCACTATTTGTTTTATTTATTTTAATTAGTTTAGAATAAAATATTATTAGGTTTGATTCTTGTTTAAATAATGAGGATAGTCTAATTTAGTTAATAGTTAATCAAAAGTGCTCGTGGGTTCGACATCCGACTTTTATTCACTTTATTACTTGACGACCACGTATACTTGCGAGGTGTGTTTGGTCGCAACAAGTTTTTGGCGCCGTTGCTGGGGACTTAGAAATTAGCTATTTGACTGAGTTAAACTCTTATTAATTATTTGTTCAAGTTTTAATTTTTCGTTTGCTTTGTTTGTGTTAACGCAGGCTCTTCTCGTGAATGCGGAGGAGTAAAAGCGCAAACAACCTCCTTCCTCTGGATCTAGAAATTGAACGAACACTCCATAGAGTGAGGAGGGAAGTCGAATCTAGAACAAGAATATAAAGAGAGGTGGACCTCGTAGTTTAACCACAACCAATAGAGATGGCAGGTAATGAAGAGCGTCCGGTGATAGAAGCCGCAAGGCCCAATCTTGGTAATATGACTCAGGCTATTGTGAAGCCTAATATTGCCGGGCATTTTGAACTCAAACAGTACATGGTACAGCTGATACAGTCCACTGGGCAATATGTTGTTCTATCTCATGAAGACCCACAGAGGCATATTCAGAACTTCTTGGAAATTACGGACACTTACAATTATCCGAACGTTTCCAAGGACTATGTCAGTATGACATTATTTCCCTTTTCAGTGATGGGGGAAGCTAAGGAATGGTTGCAAAAGGAGCCCGCGAACTCAATCCGTACTTGGGATGATTTAGCAAGGAATTCTTAATCAAGTTTTTCCCTACTAAGAAGACAAAATGGATGAGGAGCCAAATTCTTGGGTTCCAACAACGGGATGGCGAGAAACTTCGTCAAGCTTGAGAAAGATACAAGAATCTACTCAGAGACTGCCCGCATCATTGTCAGACTAATGAGGTATTGGGTCACACTTTTGTTGATGTGCTAGACGAGACATCAAAGATGTATCTTGATTCAGCTTGTGGGGGTAGTTGCATGGCGAGGCCGTACAGTGAAATTCAACTCTTGCTAAATAACTTCACTGCCAATGATCATAATTGGCAAGAAGATGGGGACGCAAGAAGAGCAATTAAATAGAAGGCAGCCGGGGTGATTGGGCTTGATGACTTCTCAGCCACGAGAGCAGATATTGCAAAGTTGGCAAATCAGATGAACAGAATAACAATGCAACAAACATAATAGATGCAACATGTACAATAGATGTCTATTTGCTGCGAACTATGTGGTGACAGTCATATGAGTGACATGTGCCCCTTGAAACCTGAATGTATATACTATGTGGGGAAACAAAACAGAAGTCCGATGAATCAGCATGCACAATATGGGAACACTTACAACCCAAATTAGAGGAATCATCCTAACTTCTCATGGGGCAGAAATCAACAGAATCAGAATCAGTATAAGCCCCGAGGAAATTTCAATCAGCCTCAGAAGCCACCCTAACAAACAGAAGAGAGTATGAATGACTTGCTGAAGAAGTTGTTGCTTGACAATCAACAACTCCGGACCGATTTTAAAAATCTTGAGAGGAAAATGGGTTAGTTAGCAACAAATCAAAATACTAGACCTACTGGAGCTCTCCCGAGTGATACTGAGCCTAATCCTAAGGCTCAAGTCAATGCGGTTACCTTGAGAAATGGAAGAGAATTAGAAGAAGTTCTAGATAAAAAGAAGTATACAGCTAGACCTGAAGGAAAATTAGTTCCTAAGCCCGTTGAGGAGAATAAGAAAGAAAAGTTAGAAATTGTGACAAGGCCACCACCTCCGTATCCACAAAGACTTCAAAAGCAAAAAGATGATGCTATGCACGAGAAATTCTTAGATATTTTGAGCCAAGTGCGTGTGAATTTTGCGTGGTATAAATTTTGTAGGAAGTGCCTAAGTATGCAAGGTATCTTAGAGATATTGTGGCAAACAAGCGAAGACATACAGGTTTTGAAACAGTTGCACTTACTGAAGAGTGCAGTGCTAGAGTTCAGAGTAAACTTCCTCCTAAGTTGAAGGATCCTGGGTGTTTCACAATTCCTTTGTCTCTCGGAAAACAATAAGTTGGTAGAGCCCTGTGTGATTTAGGGGTTAGTATAAATTTGATGCAATCCTTTTTGTTCAAGCAACTCGGATTGGGGGTTCTTAAACCTACTACAATCACTTTGCAGTTAGTTGATAAATCACTAGTTATGCCAGAAGGAATTGTTGAGGATGTGTTAGTTCAAGTGGGAAAGTTTATTCTTCCTGCTGATTTTATTGTTCTTGATGACGAGGCAGATGAGGAAGTACCTATTATTTTGGGGCGACCATTCTTAGCTACTGGTGGAGCACTTATTGATGTTAGGAAGGGAAGTTGAAGATGAGAGTTGGCGCTGAGGAAATCACTTTTAATGTGTACAAAGCACTTAATATCCCTAAATCTCCCTAAGCATTATGAGGACTTGTGCATGATTACTGTGGTAGAACTGAAGGGGATAGAGCAGAATCCTTTTGTGAATTGTAGTGATTCAGATGGGATAATTGAGTTGGAGGACGTGGAGTTGCAAGCTGAGTGTGTAAGGATGATTGAGAAAACAGTCAGAGATGAAAAAGGAGACCTTCTCAGAGCGTGTAAAAAGACTAGGCTTAATGGGAGAAATAAGAAGAGAAAGCGCCCAGCCTGAACAGAGTAGCAGTGTCGTGCCGCGGCGTTAAATCATGCGCTTGTTGGAAGGAAACCCAACTGTATTTGTTTTCTTTCATTTTTGTTTATTTTTAATTTAATTTTATTTATATATTTTTTTGTAGTATTTATTTTTGTTTTGTAGGATTATGAGCATAGGAAACAAAGCCAATGGAAGAATGCAAAAGCGAGCTACATGGTTGGAAATAAGTGTAGGGTGCCCGCACAAAAGACCATTCCGTGGGAGAAGTCTGAGTACCCTGTGAGCTACTGGTGCTTCGGCCTTTGGCCTTTCAGGGAGCATTTCTTTTCACCCTAGTTTGCTTTTTAATTTGTATATGCATGCTCTAAATGTGGGGTGGGAAGTATGCTACTTGTGATATTGTTGTATAATTGGTTTTTAAATTTTTTAGTATTAACTAGTTTTGTTTAGTTAGTTAGTTTTTGATTTAAAATTTTATTTTTAATTTTTAGTTTTAGTTAGTGTTACAAAAAAAAAAAAAAGTGTTCAGACTTTTCCCGGCGATGGATCTGTTGGACAATTTTCTTAAGGGATAAAGTCCGATTAAAAAAAGAAAATACCAAAAAGATTTTTTTATTTTTAGGATAGTTAGGTAGTATCCCTTGGTTTTTATTTGGGCACCGGTTCTTTTCCAAGGGTGTAGCTCGAACCGGGCACTTTAATTATTTTTAGAGTAGTTAGGAAGAAACTGAGTAACTTAGAGATACCCATTGACATGTTTGGTGCTGGCATATTAGGTTATGATATACATTCTGCTTCCCCTTGTATTTGGTTTGACATGTGAAGCTTGAGTAAAATTAAATAGCCTATGTTGTGATGCCTTAGCTCAGTTGTGTGACTTGTATGCCACATAGTGTGATATTGCTTAATACTCTCAATTATGTGTGCTTGCTTGACTTGAGAGTTGAACAAAACCGTGGTGATTGAGTCATGTGCAATGTGTGAGTGAGGTCTAGTTATTTTCTATGGTATTCTGTGTAGTCTAGAACTTGCCCCGTGTGTTAATCGAAGCGAAAGTGTAGGTTATGCTAATCTAGGAGATGACGTAGGCATTTTCTTGCTTGATCATGGATGTTCTGGTCACATAAAAATAAAACTTTTCCGTTGCTATCCCTTTGAGACTATAGACCTTTTCTTTGGCACCCACATTACAAGATGTACCGCTATTTTGTTCTTAAATTGAGATTTTTGCACCTTTACCTCCTAAGGCACTTGGTCGCTAAAAGAAGTAAGGTGAGATATTAGGGACTAGTTTTTGAGTGGAGCCATGGGAAAGGCTTGTTGGTGCACTAAAATTGAAATCAAAAGCCACTAGCCAATGAACTTTCATGTATGGAATGTGTGTAGAAAAAAAATATAGTGGTAAAAGAGAGAAGAGAAAAATGATAGTGAAAGTATGTAGAAAAGGGATACATCTCCACTTCTTATTTAATTGTGCTAGTGGAAGTATAGAAGTGCTTAATTGAAAAAGGGTTATGTTGAACATGGGTTGTGGCAAGTGAATTGGTTGAGAAGAATGTGTGTTGAATTGTGAATGTAGTCTATTAAAGTGCTTAGGAGGGTTAGTCAATATTCCTAAATATATCCTACCTGTCCCTTAGCCTACATTACAACCTTAAAAAGTCCTAATTGATCCTAGATTTGGCTAGCCTAAATTAGTGAAGATCTACACTACGGGCAAGCTTATGGTACGACCACAGGATGCATATGAATTCCTTGTGAGAGTGAGTGAAATTTGTTCAATTGTGTGAAGTCCTTAAGTTATGTTCAAAAGCATATTTGAATGTGTGGACTAGTCTATATACACTCTTTTGTTGTTGGTGAGGGCACATGATCTCATGAGCAATTGGTGATGTTGTAAACTTTCTTGTGGGGTAAGTGCATGAATTGAGAGGGCATAGTGGTTAAAAGTTGAATTTTGAGGTTTGGTGTTTGCAAATAGGTTGTTGGTATGATTGATTAAATTGTTATACTTGGGCATGTTTAGAAAAGGGGAAGAATGTGAATTTTTGTATGTTAATGCTTGATTGCCGGTATCGATCATAGTCAAGGGGTAAGGTGTGTGATTGAAAAGTAAAATACTCCTTCATAATGAACTTTTTATATGTTGAAGGGTAGTAAATTTTCCCATTGCTCGAGGACGAGCAAGATTCTAAGTGTGGAGGTATTGATGTTTAGCTTAAAGTGTACATATTTTTATGTATATCGCCTCATATTTTAATTTTGTTTCGTGAGTTTTAGTTGTTAAATGTGATGCTTTATATTAATTTGAAGTTTTATTATGTGTAGAAATGATTCGGGATCAACTGGGGGCGAAACGCGCGAAATTAGAGCCAAAACGAACGAAACCGGGAAAATTGCAAAATTAGGTTCCACAGGCAGCGCCCAGCCCCACCTGTGGCGCTGTGGGCAGTACCTAAATTAGGAGTAGCGCCCTGGTGGGCGCCTGGCACTACCCAGGGCGCCGATGACGGGAATTTCTCCTAATTTGTTCGGCACTCGGTTAATTCGACCCTAGACCTACCCAACACGTATAAAAGCAAGTCTAAACTCAATTTTGAGAGGAAAACGTGACTTTCAAAGGAAAACACAAGTATAGAGCCGCCGTGGAGGCTGGGTTTCATCTTTTCTTCCACCAAACTTAGTAATTTCTATGTTTCTTTGTATGATTTGTTGTTTGGCTACCATGTCTATGTGGAGCTAAACTTCACGTTCTAGAGTTGTGGTTCTTTCATGAATATTGTTATTCGAATATTGATTTTGATTTCTTAGTTTATCGCATTGGTTTATTTATTCAATCTTGCGCTTAATTATTTGATTTATTGATCACAAATTGAATACTATCTACGAATCTAGAGTTGAACTCGAAAGTGGGAATTCTAGATTGCACATAGGATTGAGTAGAGCAAGTTCTTGAACCTGGGCATCGGGGAACGGATTCGCGGTTAGGATAGACATATACCTAATTGCCTTGCTTGGTTAATTTACAGGAATTATAAATGCGTTCGTGTTGATTCTAACTCCATAGACATATAGGCGTTAGGTTATCTTGAATAGGCTACTAAGAACTCGACAGATTCTTATGAGCAATATTAACCCTAGTAACCAATAAACCAGATAAATTAATTAGTTAATTCAATTGAAGAATACAATACGATAGTTAGATAGCCCATAACCATAGATCATTTTCATTACATTAATATCATAAAAATCTACTTTTCCCTTGTTCAGAGTTCACTATTTGTTTTCTTTATTTAATTAGTTTAGAATCAAATATTATTACGTTTAATTCTTGTTTAGATAATTAGGATAATCTAATTTAGTTAATAGTTAATCACAAGTCCTCGTGGGTTCGACATCTGACTTTAGTCACTTTATTACTTGACGACCGCGTATACTTGCGTAGGTGTGTTTGGTAGAAACAATTATGTCTTACCGAATTGGTTTGTTCGGGTCCAGAATGGTTTTAGAGTGAATTGAGAAACTTAGTCTCTTAATGGGACGCTTAAAATGGAAAAGGTCGACCGGATGTCGACTTGTGCGTAAACGACATCGGATTTGAATTTTGATGGTTCAATTAGCTCCGTTAGGTGATTTAGGACTTAGAAGCGCGTCCGGAATGTGATTTGGAGGTTCGTAGTAGAATTAAGCTTGAATTGGCGAAAGTTAAAATTTTTGCGATTTTGGTCGGCGGTGGAAATTTTTTTTTCGCGGTCGGATTGGATTTACCGAAGTTGGAGCAGGTTCGTGGTGTTATTTTTGACTTGTGTGTAAAATTTGAGGTTAATAAGTCGTGGTTTGGTAGGTTTCAACGTCGTTTGTAGAATTCAGAAGTTTAGAAGTTCTTTAGGCTTGAATCCGGGTGTAATTTGGTATTTTGATGTTGTTTTGAGTGATTCGAAAGTTCGACTAAGTTCATATCAGGTTTTAGGACCTATTGGTATGTTTGGTTGAGGTTCCGAGGGCCTCGGGGTGATTTCGGGTGGTTGACGGCTTGATTTGAGTTGAGGAATTGCAGCTGAAGTGTTGCTGCTACTGGTGTAAATGCACCTGCGGAGTAGGAACCAAAGGTGCAAGCCCGCAGAAGAGAGGCAAGGATCGCAGCTGCAGCGAAGGAAGATTTGGGCAGAGGGCGCAGGTGCAATGGAATTCTCGCACCTGCGATGGCCGTGGAAGCGAATTTCGGAGCGCATGAGCGTGTTTGGACCACAGGTGCGATGTGACTCCTCCACCTGCGACGAGCGCAGATGCGGTCACTTGATCGCAATAGCGAAGGCAATGTATAAGTGGGTTTCCGCAAAAGCGGAGCTTTGTACGCAGATGCATAAATAGATTCCCAGGTGCGAGAAGCCTGGGCAGAGTATATAAAAACAGGACTTCAAGATTTTTCATCATTTTCATCATTTTGTAGCTCGAATTTTGTGGATTTTGAGAGGGATTTCGAAGTAATCACTGAGGTAAATTCCTTGTGCCTATTTATCTTAAAAAATGGTGTTTCCCCACTGATTTTACACCTAGTTGGTGAGTTTTTGAGGTGAGATTTGGGAGATTAGGGCTTGAGAATTGGAGAGTGAATTTTGAGGTTTTGGAGGGGCAATTAAGGTCGGAGTTTGATAAATCTAGTATGGTTAAACTCGTGTAGTGAATGGGCTTTCAGGTTTTGTGACTTTTTTCGGGTTTCGAGACGTGGGCTCGAGGGGCCGGGTTGAGTCGATTTCAGATTTTTGGGCTATATTTTAGTAGTTTTCTTGTGGAATTTATCCTTTTAGTCTATATTGATTATCTCGTACTGTTTGTGGCTAGATTCAGGTCATTTGGAGGCCGATTCAAGAGGCAAGGGTATTTTGGAGTAGGAATTCTACACCGTTGAGGTAAGTAACAGTCTTAAATCTGCGTTTGAGGGTATGAACCCGAAATTGGTATGATGTGATGAACTGGAGGTGACGCACATGCTAGGTGACGGGCGTGTGAGCGTGCACCATGAGGGATTGTGACTTGGTCCATCATGTGAGACTATAAAGTCGAATAGCCCATCGTTATTACCTATTTTTCCTTGTCTTTTAGAAATTTGACTGTCTTCCATGTTAAAAACCATGCTTAGGCCATACGATATCACTGTTGGGACCCACAACGGTCGATACTTGTTGAATTGACTGCTAATTGCTGTCTTGTACTCAGTTAGCATCTTACTTATGTATCATATCTTTGTTCCCTCTCATTTCTTGTTAATACTTGTTGTATTCTCTATTTCGACTGAATATTATGATTTCTGTGAGCCAGGGAGGGCTGGAGAGTTTAGTGACTGAGATAGGTCCTGAGTGCCAAGCTGTGAGGTATGTGAGATATATGGATCGAGTTGCACGCCGCAACAAGCCTTCGAGCTTTATATATATTATGGATCGGGTTGCACGCCACAACAAGCCTTTGTGATATATATATATATATATAT
>ML427898.1:1178-23282 GCA_005239525.1 Nicotiana knightiana
CTTGAATAGGCGAGTTGTACTTCGGGAGAAGGCTACGAGCAATATTAACCTCGTCAATCAATAAACCTGATTAGAAGATTCAGGTCGAAAACTCAACGTGATTGTTTAACAACCCATAACTCTAGAATATCAATTTACCTTGAATTCATCTTTAAGTTAGTGATCTCTTTAATCTTTTGATTTACTATTTTAGATTAATTCTAGTTAAATATTTGTTTGAGTTTAGTTTAGTGGATAGTTAATCACAAGTCCCTGTGGGCACGATATCTGGACTTCAATTCCTATATTACTTGTCGACCACGTACACTTGCGTGTGCATTGGGAAATCTACCAACAGTCCTCTCACAATTCTGCCCCAGTTGGCTGGGTGAATAATTCTGGCCTGCAGTTTGCTTCAGAATTTTGAGGGTCGTCCTCAAAATTCTGCCCCAGTTTCCAATTATGGGGAAAAAATAGATTTTTATTGAATTATGACTGAACCCATATGGCTGCCTACGTATCCCCTCTTAAACGGGAATCAGGTCAGGCGTAGTTCAATTTACATCATTGAGAAAACATGAAGATTACAAGAAAGTAGCGCTTGACTGCAGCTGAATTGATTGTTTTTGGCCAAACTTCTCCATCCATTTCTACAAGTATGAGTGCTCCTCCTTTCAGCACTCTGTGAACCATGTACGGGCCTTGCCAGTTGGGAGAGAACTTCCCCTTGACTTCATCTTGATGTGGAAAGATTTTCTTTAACACTAGTTGCCCTAGTGTAAATCTTCTTGGCTTGAATTTCTTGTTGAAGGCCTTGGCCATTCTATTTTGATATAGCTAACCATGACAAACTGCATTCATTCTTTTTTCGTCTATGAGGGCTAGCTGCTCATAACGGCTCTTTACCCACTCTGCGTCGCTGAGCTTAGCTTCTTGTATAATTCTCAGAGATGGGATCTCTACTTCGGAAGGAATTACACCCTTAGTACCATAAACTAGCACATAGGGAGTTTCCCCTGTTGATGTGCAGACTGTGGTGCGATATCCCAATAAGGCAATGATAACTTCTCGTGCCACTGTTTGTGCCTTTCTATCATCTTCCTTAGTATTTTCTTAATATTCTTGTTGGCAGCCTCAAAGACTCCATTCATTTGAGGTTTGTAAGCTGTGGAGTTCTTGTCTTTGATCTTGAAGGTTTTACACATGGCTTTCATCAAGTCACTGTTGAGATTAGAACCATTATCGGTGATGATTGACTCTGGAAATCTGAATCGACAAATAATGCGGTCGCGGACGAAATCGGCCACAACTTTCTTGGTAATTGCTTTGTAGGAGGCTGCTTCGACCCATTTAGTAAAGTAATTAATGGCGACCAGAATAAACCTGTATCCGTTAGAGGCGGCAGGCTCGATTGGTCCAATGACGTCCATGCCCCAGGCGGCGAACGACCAGGGTGAACTTGTGGCATTAAGCTCACTGGGAGGTACCTTTATCATATCTCCATGTATCTGACAACGGTGGCATTTACGAACATACTGGATGCAGTTCGTTTCCATAGTCATCCAAAAGTAACCAACTCGGAGTATCGTCTTTGCTAAAATGAGACTATTCATATGTGGGCCGCAGGTCCCAGCATGAACTTCTTTCAATAATCTCGATGCTTCTTCTTCGTCGACGCACCTTAGCAAACCTAAATCGGGAGTCCTCCTATACAGGATTCCTCGGCTGTGAAATAAATTGTTAGACAACCTTCGAAGCGTGCGTTTATGAGTGGCATTTTCAAGCTCCAGGTATTCTCCTTTTGCCAAATATTCCTTGATATGCTGGAACCAAGGATTTCCGTCTGCTTCTTCTTCGACATGGGCACACAAGTAGGCTGGTTGTGGATTTTCACCGAAATAGGATCAATGAAGTTCTTGTCTGGATGCTGAATCATAAATTACAAAGTAGCCGAAGCATCGGCGAACTCGTTTTAGATTCTGGGACATGCCGGAACTCTATCTTTGTGAACCTCTTTATCAACTCCTGAACGTGATGAAAATAGGGAAATATCTTGGAATTCTTGGTTTCCCATTCTCCCTGTACATGATGTACCAATAAGTCTGAATCACCAATCACTAACAGCTCTTAAACATTCATGTTAATGGCCATATTGAGCCCTAGGATGCAGGCTCATATTCGGCCATATCGTTGGTGCAAGGGAATCTGAGTTTGGCGGATACTGGATAGTGCTGACCGGTCTCTGATACTAGTACTGCTCCAATACCGACTCTTTTGAAATTTGCTTCTCCATCAATGAACATCCTCCAACCGTCGTAGGATTCTGCAATGTCTTCTCCTACGAATGATACCTCTTCATCAGGAAAATACGTTTTCGGGGGTTCGTATTATCCGTCTATGGGATTCTCAGCGAGATGGTCTTCCAGATCTTGTCCTTTAACTGCCTTCTGAGTCATGTAAACAATGTCGAATTCACTCAACAGGATCTGCCACTTGGCTAGCTTGCCAGTGGACATGGGCTTCTGAAATATATACTTCAATTGATACATCCTTGATATGAGATATGTTGTGTAGGCACAGAAGTAGTGCCTCAGATTCTGTGCGACCTAGGTCAAAGCACAAAAAGTGCGTTCCAATAAAGAATACCAGGCCTCATACAGAGTGAACTTCTTGCTGAGGTAATAAATAACTTGTTCTTTCCTTCCCGTTTCATCATGTTGCCTAAGAACGCAACCGAAAGCTCCATCTAGCACTGCAAGGTAGAGTAACAGAGGTCTACCTGGCTCAGGTGGTACCAGAACCGGCGGTGTTGAGAGGTATTCCTTGATTCTGTCGAAAGCCCTTTGACAATCCTCGGTCCACTTAGTTGCAGCGTCCTTCTTCAGCATCTTGAAGATCAGCTCACAGTAACTATAGACTGTGTTATAAACCGGCTGATGTAATTAAGCCTCCCCAAGAAGCTCATCACATCTTTCTTGTTCCTTGGTGGTGGCAACTCTTGAATGGCTTTGACCTTGGACAGATCCAACTCTATTCCCCGGCGGCTTACAATAAATCCCAGCAGGAACCCCGAATGCACACTTCGCGGGGTTTAGTTTCAGATTGTATTTTCGTAACCGATTGAAGAATTTCCCCAAATTTTCCATGTGATCAACAACTTGCTTTGATTTGATAATGACGTCATCTACGTACACCTCGATCTCTTTGTGGATCATGTCATGGAATATGGTGGTCATGGCCCCCATGTAAGTGGCCCTTGCATTCTTTAGACCAAATGGCATCATCTTGTAACAATACACTTCCCACGGCGTGATGAATGCCGTCTTCTCAGCATCTTCCTCATCCATCCAAATCTGGTGATAACCAGCGAAGCAATCCACAAAGGACTCCAATTCATTCTTGGTGCAGTTGTCAATCAGAATGTGTATGTTTGGCAAGGGGAAGTCATCTTTTGGACTGGCCCGGTTGAGATCCCGGTAGTCGACGCAGACTCTGACCTTACAGTTCTTCTTCGACACAGGTACAATGTTAGCTAACCATGTTGGATACTCCACTACCCGGAGAACTTTGGCGTTGATCTGCTTGGTAACCTCTTCTTTGATTTTCAAACTCATGTCGGGTTTGAACTTTCTGAGCTTTTGTTTCACTGGCGGACACGTTGGATTGGTTGGCAGTTTGTGAGCCATAATAGCCGTACTTAGACCAGTCATGTCATCATACGACAAGGCAAACACATCCCCATACTCTCGTAGAAAATCCGTGTATTCTTTCTTCTCTGATGGTGACAAATGAATGCGGATACAAGTTTCCTTGACGTTTTCTGAATCTCCCAGGTTGATAACTTTGGTCTCATCCAGGTTGGACTTGGGTCTGTTCTCAAAGTTCTCAACTTCCTTGATAATATCGTCAGGTATGTCGTCTACATCTGAATCAATGTCCGTTTGCTGCGTTGTCTCATTGCATGTCATAGTCATCGGTTCATCAAGACAAGTAATAGTAATACTGTATAAATAAAGTAATGAGGAATACAATAGCAGTAAATATTGGATTTCGTAAGAGAAATTTAGAAGATGCTTTGATAGATTGAATAATTATTTCGAACATTGAAGATCTTTATTGCAGAAATCATTTAGTAAGTGGAACAATAAATAATGCTTGTCTTAGCCTCGCTACCCCGAGGCTCGTCGAGCTTTGGTTGTCTTGATAGACCAGTTCTTGAAATATGCCCCCTTGATCACAGTCTGTATGGAAGGGCCTTCCTCCCCCTCCCCCTCCCCCTCGAGGATAACACAACAACCCATATCATCATTCTGTAGAAACAAGCTCCTCATTGCTGCAAGCGCTTCTTCTTCATCTGAACGGTAGACAGTGTCAGCTTGCTTGAAAGTCTGCTCAAGATGAGATATCGGCTATTCCAAAGGGTAATAGGGACTGCGCCAAGGTGGCGACTAGTCGTTGAATTCCTGCCAGGTGTACTCATAACCCAGACCGAAAGTAGTACCATGTTCCTTGAGTTTTATAGGCTTCGTGATCCCTTGTAGGTTTTTAGCGAGCCCTTTGCCTGGCTCATATCCTCCCCAGTTCAGATGCTCTTGATCTTTTTATCCCACCATTTTTCCTTGTCGATGGCATTGACCCGCTCAATATGGTGATAAGCTCCTCCGCCTATCTTCCTTTTCCCGTCAACCATCAGAATAATTTGACAACTATAAATGGGGTTGCTACTGTCACCATGAATAATCACTTCTTGGTAGTTCCATTCGAATTTTACCGCCTGATGTAGTGTTGATGCCACGGCTCCAGCAACGTGAATCTATGGTCTTCCCAACAACAGGTTGTAGGATGCCGGAACATCCATCACCTGGAAATTCACTTCGAACCAAGTCAGTCCCAACTATAGACATAGACTGATCTCCCCCATGGTGGACCTCTAAGAACCTCGAAAGCCTTCACATGGATCGCCCCATCCTTTATCTCATGTATCCCTACACTCAATTTCTTGAGTGTTATCAGCGGACAGATGTGTTGTGCCCCAATCCTTCAGGTGGTAGCTCATCCTCATGAAAAGTGATTTTATGACTCTCCATTACCTGGCCTACCATATTGGCCATTTCCCCACTGGTGATGTTGCTTGGAACATATGCTTTATTCAATACTTTCAACAAAGCATTCCTGTGTGTTTCGAAATTTTGCAACAGAGAGATGATGGATATATGAGCCGGTGTTTTATTCAGCTGGTCGATGACTGAATACTCATTTGCCTGTATCTTTCTCCAAAGGTCATCGGGACCTGTCTCAATAAGGGGAGGCCGATTGGCGGCCTGCTTTCTCGACTCGGCCAGATGCTCAGGGGTGTAGACCCTACCAAATCTAGTCATACCCTGTGCTATGACAGCTTCCTCAGACCTGGCCTTGCTTTTCCTTCTCGCCTCGGCTATGTAGTCCCAAGGAATAACGTTTGAATGAAAGGGTGGCGTGGTTGACATCGCCATCGGAATGGGTGTACCCATCTTTATTTCAAAAGGGATGTGTGTTTGGGGTTGCAAGCTTGCGACCTCGAACGAAGCTGGTGTATTTGTTGGAGATACAAACTCAACTTCAATCGGCACTGGTGACTTTGCCGGTGGCGCTGCTTCAAACTCAAACGACATAAACATATTTACCTCAAAGGCCTCAGATGGCTGAATCTGTACTATGATTGGTTTGAGAGTGAATGTGGATTTTTTTGGGTTATCACCTTCTACGGTCAACCCGATTGACCCCTCGGGGCCCCAATCATCTTCTATTTCAATCATATAGACGCCTCTACCCTTATGGTCTGGCTGATGATTGTCTTGAACGGTTGGAGAGGGTCCTTTTGCCACAATAATCTTGTTATCGATGAGGGCCTGTATTTTGTCCTTCAGAGAGAGGCATTCCTCGATGGTGTGCCCTTTCATGCCGGAATGATATGCACAGGATTTGTTTGGGTTAACCATTCTCAGAGGTGGCAGCAGGGATAGGTGTAACATAACCAGCGGCTTTGAGTTTTTCATATAGATGGTAAATGGGCTCGGCTATGGCGGTATATTATTTTGGAGGACGACGATCAAAATTGGGACGAGGTCTAGGGAAGTTTTGGCGTGCAGGAGGGGATTGGTAATGAGATGACTATGAATTATAAGTGTGGTAGACAGGAGCGGGTTGTGGGTATTTGGGCGAAGCAGGTTGATATGTGTGTGGTGGAGATGAGTAGGAAGATGATGGAGTTTGGTAATTTGGCAGTGGAGCTTGGTAATTTGGTGAGGGATGATATGTGAGTGAAGGTGTCAGATAGGTTTGGTACTTGAGTGGGGACTTGGTTCTTTGTGCAACCATTACGGCTCCCACATCTCTCTTTTTAGACGCACCATCGGACTGTAGAGCCTTGTTAGTGGCTTGCAAGGCTTAAAAATTCATAACTATACCGCTTTTAATACCTTCTTCAATTCGCTCACCGAATTTGATGATGTCAGAAAACTTGCGGCCCTCAACCATCATTAACCGTTCATAATACTGCGGATCCTAAGCTCAGACAAAGAATTTGTTCATCTGTTCTTCTTCTAGAGCAGGTCTGACTTTAGCGGCTTCGGACCTCCAGCGAGTAGCATACTCGCGAAAGGTTTCTGTAGGCTTCTTCTTCAAATTCTGAATGTAAAACACATCTGGGGCGTTCTCTGTGTTGAACCTAAACATGTCCATGAAATCGGACGCCATGCCTACCCAGTTTGACCATTTCTTGGGGTCTTGGCCGATGTACCAAGACAGTGCATCTCCCTTCAAACTCCTCATGAACAGATTCATGCGGATTCTTTCGTCCTTTCCCACGCCGACCAATTTGTCGCAGTAGGTCCTCAGATGGACTCTCATATCACTAGTACCGTCAAACATTTCAAACTTTGGAGGTTTGTACCCCTTGGGCAGTTCGACATCAGGTTGGATATCAAGGTCTTCATAGTTCAACCCTTCGATCCATTTGGTCCCTTCAACACCCTGAACTCGGCTGGTCAGTTTCTTAAGCTCTTCGGCCAGGTTCCCGATAAGTAAATCCTTTTCGTCAGACTGGGACGCCTCTGGGATAGGCGGAGTGGAATGGGTCATGGTTTTCACATAGATGGGATTGTTATAGGCGTGGAAATGGTCTTTTGTGGGGTTTTGAGGTTCTGGAATGAGCCCTGGGGTGTTATTTGAAGTGTAGCAAGCATTGTACTATGCCAGGAGGGTTTGGTTCTTTAGGTGAGTGGTGTGCTGTCTTTGGATATTCTGTGGAGGTGTGGGGTTTTGAGCACTTGGAAGGTTGACGTCAGGGACGTTGGGGGAAAATGATAAGCTGGCCAGATTCTGGACCTGATCTAGTTCTTCCCGAAACTTCAGCAATTTTTGTTCAAGTGGCGACATGTTCTCATGCAGAACCTGAATACCTCGACCATCAGTGGCCTCTACCCTTTCAATCACATTCTCCTCTCTGATGCCACTGGACTCTTCCATCTTAATTTTACCTTTGTTTTTGTCCTTAGGAGGGCTAGGGGGAGGAGTAGGTGGAGGGCCCTTGGATCTGGTGCGATAGGCTGATGATGCCAGAATGTGCGAACTAACCTTTGGGGAGGGGATTAAGAAAAAACAGAAACAAAAGGTAACCAAGTCAGTGAGGATTATAAAAAGAGTATTGCAGTATTTAAACACATAATGCGGAAATGAAAGCGTGTCCTAAGTTGGGGACCTCTTTGTGCCTGAGATAGCCCTAGCGACAAATTGATTTGGAGAACTTAAAATGCTAAATGCCTCGTTTTATTGATAAGAGAAATAGGCGAATCCTAAAACGACAGACGAAAAAATATAAATCATTAATAGTCATTGGCCTTATTACATTGTTGGAAAAAATAAAGACATTCCTATCTACTTGGTCCCAGAAGGACCTTCCCCAGATTCGGCATTCCTACTTTCTTCTAACAGCCTTCCCAGCTCGCGAAGTTCCAGCAGCAGTTGACAATCTTCAACCCTTTTGATGAACTTTTCTTCTAAATTGATTATACCTCGTTCCAAATATCCCAGCCTTCTGTTGGCGCTAATAGCCATGTACTTCCATTCCTCGATCAGTATTTTGTTGAACTCATGTATCTTGTGGTGATCATCCTCATTCTCCCGGATCCTTTTACGCAACTGGTTGAACTTGACTTGTGCTTCAGCCCTTTCATCTACAACTCGGTGACCTCCGATGTACCCTGGCTTGCTCTGACCACCCAGATCTTCTACTAACCAACCCAGATAGAAAGGGGTATAACCGGAGTGATACCTGTCTGGCTGGATGGTGTCTTTCTCGAGTATAACCTTGCGGTGCCATAGGTGCTGAGCTTGGCACCTGTAAGGACTGTCATCTTTTTGAAAGTCGGCTAGGATATGGATCATCTTCTCGACCCTAGGGATGACTTGTTTCCTTCCTGCCTGCCTCATAACTCGAAGAGGGACGTAAGGGTTGGTCCCTCTAAGACCAATCAATACCAGAAATGATGCGTCTCGGGATCGAATGATGAACTCATATGTTAGAAACCATTCAAACATCAACTGAACCCGTTCTTCAGTCACGTTGTCAAAGAGCTTGACCCATCCTTCGGCGTCCTCAGGTTGAGCGAACACGTCAGGGATATAGTTCATTCGCTTTGGGTGATGGAAAGCGATGTGGTCATCCCACATTTGGCGGTGGATGTCCTGTCGATATTCCCCATTTTTGAAGATGTTCTACAAGCCAGAGTTGGAGTAACAGATGGCAACCCTCAAAATGTTTTGCCCCCTATTGACATTTTTCCAGGGCCCGGTACATATCTGCAACGATCATGGGCACAATGCTGAAATATTGCCCATTTAAACCTTTCATTACGGTCTTAACTACCATAGCTAACCTGGTATGGATCTTTTCTTTCTTCATCGGGAACATGATCAATCCCAAAAAGAAGACCACAAACACAAACGCTCGGTGATGGACGTGTCCCAGAGAGGTGATAGCAAACTCGTCATGGTAGGTACAGTATGATTTTTTGTAGCCATACCGTTCGTACAGGTAATCAAAAGGAATGTATGAATCCTCTAGACATATCAACTCCATGTCCTTTTTCAGACCCATCATTTTGAGGAAACTTCTTCCTGTGTGGTTCTCAGGCATCAGCAAACCCGGTGTTTCCCACACTTAGCCAACCCGCATATCTCTTCTATCAACGGTGCCATTTCGATGCTCCCAAAGCGGGACACAGAACTTTCTCGATCCCAGAATAGGGTAGCAGCCTCTACTATCATTTTGTTAGGCTGGATTTCCAGAAGTGATGGCAGATTACCCAAATGTTTCCTGACGATAGCTTTGTTGCTAGAGTGTAAATCCTCCAACCATCTGAGCAATTTTGGGTGAATGTTGGAGACCATGCCGAATCTGGGGACTTCGTGCCTCATTTTTTTTTTCTGCAAAACAAATAGGTTAGGCCCTTACCCCCACCGGACTCGACTATTTAATATCAATAATTAGCAAGAAGCATTTAGTTCTCCAAATGAATGCACAAAACGTGAAGGCGTCCGTTTGGGTTCAGGGAAACCCGGTGGATTTTTGGATAAGGATATCTTAAAAGCTATCATGCGGAAAACACTTTAGCTTTGACTAGGTTTGACCATGATGCATGCAACTGTTCGACAGAGTAAGGTTTCTATGTGGTTCTAGACTGGTACCTTCGAGCGGACAACTCAAAGGGGAAAGGCACGGAACCGTCGACTGCACCGCTGATCGACTGGTTTTACCGCTAATAAGCCTTTCCTAATTTAGGGGTAATAATATAGAAAGAGCGCAACTACTCATCAAGTGTTGCTATAGTATTTTGTTTGGCACAAGTGAAGTATGAATGTTGAGCATGATTTATGCAATAAGTATTTAAAACAAGTTGTCACGTATTTGCACGTTATGAAAGCGGTAAAAAACAGTAATAATGATTCAATGCAGTTACAAAAAAGGAAAAAAAGAGACATGTTAGTTACGTTTTTGAAAAATAAATACTCGAAGTAAACAATTAATTGCATGCAAAGGGAATAGGAAAGGGCGCAAGTAAATAAAGGCATAGATTCACGAAACAATTTGAAATGGTAAAAGCCAATAATCCCCAGCGGAGTCGCCATGCTGTCGCGTCCCCTTTCTTTCCCCTCGCGGAGATCGGGTTCTTGACATTTTTGGACAAACTCCTTTGGAAGGAAGAAGTTAAAGGAAGAGTCGCCACCTAACGATTTTATGGTGCGTTAGGGCACCTGAGTAGTTAACTCATGAACTAGTTTGCATTACCAGATATTGAGTAAGGTCTTGAAGTTATCCTAAGGGTAAGGTGTTAGGAACCCCTCAGGATCCACAACTGTGGGTCCCGGCCAAATGGTTTCGTGAATTCAAATAAGAAAATAACAAGCTAGGCTCACATAAGAGTGGATTTCAAACAAGTATTGGAGTTTTATTGGAAGTTTAAAATAAATTAGAATTAAACATTTGAGAAAATATCCTAGGTTTAAAGTAATACGGATCACATCAATGCAATACCCGGTAATCACTCCTCGAAGAGGGGCTACACGTGGTATTAGCACACCGGTCATCATATCCATATTCTACCCTTCCCACCCCGTGAAGGTAATTAAAGCGTGTGTTGGTCACAGATTCTATTGCGTGCTATTAACCGTCCCATATTATCAGTCCTGGAAGAAGTTAGAACTACTATCCTAAAGGGTAGGTACTAGGCAGAACCCCTAGGCTTAAAGGACAAATTCTAAGCGACAAATAAAACATTTAGGACTGCAAGTATAGGGGACACACAAGAGCAGATATGGGGTTCATGAATTCCTCCACAAATTGATACACATAACTAGAACGACTCAAACACATAGAGGTGTTTGCATTTTTAGAACCTAAGGCAGGATGTCTAAGTGAGAATACAGTAATGGGGCAGTCTGATTACTGAGTTTCAGAAGAAATCTCTTACCAGTTCTAGACTATGAATTCTGATCTGTAATTAACCAAATAATACAAAGAGACAGTTTTTCAGTTTTAATAAACTAAATGCCTAAGGCTTGCATAGGCGGGTTTAACAAACTCCAGTTATCCTGTTTAGACTTAATCATTGTAAAGGAGTGAGTATTTAACTAATGTGAATGCAGTGCCCTACAAAACAAGATATCTAAATGCATACAGGGTATGGAATGATGAAAACCTACGCATGCTTTTCTAAATGCACAAACGTTTTCAAATCAGAATCTATTATTAATTTAAGGAGGAACTTATTTATTAACACATCTTTTGACTCGAAACAGGAAATACAGAAGCGTAGTTAAGTGTTGAACCTAGCACATGATTTCTAATGAAAATACCAGTATGTCCTTAACACATGAATTGGGCATAGGTAATATGAGCATGTTGAGAATGAATTCCTAGGGTAACTTGATCTCTAATGCATATATTGACGATTAATGTTTTTGACCTAAAACATGATTTCTAGACATGGTGATCATGAAGATGCAGAGACAGTAACATTATAACAACCATTTTATAGTTATTTAACTACGAGCATGATTTCTAAGTGAGGCATCAGTATGGTAAAGATGCTGAGATAAACGGGCCTAAAACATGTTTTCTAATGCATGCATGGCAAGTATTCCTAAGCATGGTAGCTATTGCGCACATATACAAAATAAATCATATAGCGTGGTTTCTACCCATAGTTATATTAAGCATGCACAACCCCGCCCATTTCACTATCCAGCCCATAACTATTTTTACAATTAATTATTACAGACAAGCCTTGCACAAACTCCATAACTAAAGAAATTAAGAAGTTACACTATAGAAGGCCTAACAGCAGGCCCAAGTCCTCAGATCCAACAATGCCATATGCCATGACCTTTTGTAGCTCAGGTGCGTCAAAGTTCCTAAGGATCTCATAAGACCTCAGGCAGAGCTCACACCTAAGTACCCTAGCCATGAATGAGTAAGTGCAGTGTGGAATGCCAGCCTTGTGTGTCAAAGTTCAATAGGTACTCAAATGGTCCCCAAGGCAGTGCTTACACGAAGGGGCAGAACTTAGAGCTAAGAGTAGTGAGATGTGCCTATAGTTTAGAAAAGAGTTGAGTTTAAAAAGTAACTTTTGGAAATAACTGTTTTGAAAAATAGCTTCAGAAATCAACATGAGAATTTGTTTTATGAAAACTGGTTTGCAGAAGAAAGAAATAGGACAATCAACAACCCAGAACATACATGGCTTAGAAAGCAAACACAAACAAGGATAGGGGGACTGGGAACAAATAAGTCACATAGTAGAGGCTGACTTGCACAAAAATAGTCCTTAGGCTAGTGCTATGTGGTTTAAACAAATCACAGCCTAGTTATCACAGAATGTTCATGCCAGGAATCTAACAACATCAGATTGAGAGGTGTCAAACAAAGTCACATATTAGGTCCAGGATTAGGATTTACCTAATAACTAAGTATTAGGGGTGCATGCTCAAAATGTTAGGAATCATGCAGATTCATGATGAAACATATAAGGGAAAGCAATAGACATGTTAGACTAAAGGGAAAGGGGAATCACATAGGCAAGTAGACATGCTGAACACAGAAACATGTTGAGTTGGATGCTATAAACTTAAACTAGAAACATACCAATTAGGAATAAGAATAGAACAACAAGGTGTAGAGAAGTATAGCAACAGGACAGTGGTATGTAGAGCAATAGAGCAACAATAAGTTTTTCTGTCTTAGCTTTCAGCCGACTGAGTAGCCAAAAGTACAAGAGAGAATATGCAGCAAAGCAAGTGAAAGTTCAGAGCAATATCTGTAGTGTTTGTGTGTGTGTTCGTGTATCTATTCGTTATGTTATGCTAAAGAGAGCAGGGTGTTTATAATTCTGAAAAAGAGTAAAGAAAATAAGGTACAGAATAATTAGTCTAACATAATTATGGAAATAATAACCAATCAGTGTCAATTAAAGGCCTGGACTCCCTTTAATTAGGGAGTCAAAATTCAAACGGGCCAATCAGAGTTAAATCAGGGAAATGAATCAAATAGAGTGATCTTACCATAACGGGGGTAGTAAAAGCATGGGGTAGGTAATAAAGACCAGGTTCATAACACATAATTAAGGAAAGTACACACTAATAGCATATTCACAAAACAAAGTATGGGTTTAGTTCTATAAATTAGTCGAGGGAATCTCTATTGTAATTGAAATCACTGGGAATCAGGCACAATCAAGGGAAATAATTCGAAAAACCAGTACAAACCATACTTAATCATAGGTTCGAAGAAAAAATCACAGAGTCAGTATAGGGTATCAGGAACCCTAACCATGAATTAAAGTAAGAAACATAGAGCACATAGAGTGCCTAGAAGAAATATACAGATTGGCTAAACCATAGAAAACAGGACGGACTAAAAACCCAAAAAATGGAGTTTTTCGTAAGAAGCTTTGAATCAAAACTTATTAACAACGAAAAACATAGAATAACATTAAAGCAGAAGTAAAGGAAAATCAATTTGAAAGGGGTTTGTGAAACCCTAGTTTTAAAAATTGAAG
Source organism: Nicotiana knightiana (assembly GCA_005239525.1). Classification (NCBI taxonomy): domain Eukaryota; kingdom Viridiplantae; phylum Streptophyta; class Magnoliopsida; order Solanales; family Solanaceae; genus Nicotiana; species Nicotiana knightiana. The sequence continues at coordinate 14,753 of ML427898.1, forward strand.
GATCGTTTAAAGATGAAAGTTTTTTAGGGAAAAACATAGAAAAGCTTTGTAATACTATATATCTAAAGCAGATCTAGAATAAATCAAAAGATATAGGGTTAGGGTTTCGTGGAACCCAAAGAAGTAAGAAGAACCTCAAAGACGGCACCGGTCTAAGCCGGAACAGGTTGTAAACTTACTCAAACGGTCGGGGAGACCAGAAAGTGGCATGGGACCATGGGAGATGAGTTGAACCACTCCAGGTTTTCCTGAGAGCCCCAGAGCATCACTGGACTGGTGCAAAGTGGACAAATAGCCATGAGACGATGAGGAGCCATGGTTTCAGGTGAGAGAACCAGTCGGAGAAGATGACCGGACTCCATCGGAGAAGGGAAGCCAAGGAGGCTTCTTAGAGAGAACTAGAGAGAAAAAGAGAGAGATAGAGAGAGAGTGAGTGTTAGAGAATGAGGGGTTGGAGGGGGGTAGTGATTAGGTTTAATTATGGTAACAATGATCTGGACCGTTGATCTCATTTGATCAACGGTTCAGATCAAGTGTGGGGTTGGGCCGGGTTATTTGGGGGTTTTGGGCTGGGTTAGAGCATGGGTTTTGGGTCAGTAGGGTTGGGTTAAGGGTTGGCTAAAATTTAAATAAAAATGGGCTAAACCTTAAATACCCAATTAAACAAGGTAATTAATTAATAAAATAGCTAATAATTGTGTAAAAAATAAATTGAGACCAAATAAATGAAATTAAGGTGATTGACTAATATATAAAAATTATAAACGATCATTCATTGATTTTAAAATGGTATAAATCCACATTTGTGCTATAATTGTAAAACTGCTGAAATTAACCAAACAATGCCAATATTGGCTAATTTGTGAAATAATAAAATCCTAGGGGAATAAATAGGATATAAATAACATTTTGAGTAAGAGAATGATTTGAAATTATATCATTTATGAATAATTATGGAATATAGAGTATTAAATAAACAGGAAAATAATTTGATAAAATACGAAAAACTATGAGAAAATACCAGTTACTGTAAGGAGTGGTTTTGAAAGTATATATACAAGTTTGAAAATAATTTGAAGAAAAATTGGGTATCAACACACGTCACGCGGGTGTGTACGCAATTCCGATAATATTAAGAAATTCGTTCCTAAAAGTGTCTCTAGGAGTGTTCATTTTAGTCTTTATTTGTGTTACGTAAACATATACACAATTTGAGAAAAAGGTATATTTTAGTTATTTTCATTCAAAGTTACGTAAAACGTATACTCCGATGATTATTTTATTTTTTCTATGTTTGAGGCATTCACCATCTAAAAGGCTTTCGAAATTCACTACATCTAGATTAAAAAAATCCTAAGTCAAGTCACGAGATTGGGCTATGGCCTAATCTAGCCCCAAATTAATCACTTTAGGCCATCTTAATTTGGCTACTTTTCAAAGAGCTAAAGCTGTGCGATTTTGTAAAAGAAGACATGTCTACACACAAGGTTTACAAGAAAATGTACCAAATTACTGATTTTATGTTACCTAAAAATCAAATGAACACATTTAGCTATAGTATTAACAGTTTTGTCAATTGCAAGTAGTCTAAAATTCATGCTATTTAACTTCGTATGTGTTGAATCTCATTTACTAGCATTTATACATCTATTGTTGTTGTAAATTCAGAAATTTTAAGGATATGAAATGAGCTAAAAACATTTTGGATCACAAATTCCTATTTGTCTGTTTTTTGAAATTCACTGAATCTGGAATGATTGCTTTCCATAATCTTAATATATATTTACAAGGAGACTGATTTGGATACAAATTCACATGTAACAATGTTGGCTAGAAGATTTATATTTCTACCTTTTGAAATTGAAAAGATACAATTTTGGTGAATCATAAGAGTATAAACAAAACAGGAGTCTTTGATTATTTTAATCGGACTCATACCCGGATTTCTCACCTAAACTATATGACATTAACATTAATACTAGTATATTTCATCATAGGCTTTGGGCTTGTATCTCTTAGGCCCAATAGCTCAGGGTTCAGGTCATTTCGAACCTTGGCATGCAACTTTTAATGGCCTGACCCATTTTGTATACTAAAACAACCTCCAAAGTATCATTACATAGTCCAGTCTTAAATTACATGGTTCTGAAAATGCATAAATGAATAAATTACAATTTTGTTTTTTAAATGAAAATACAGCTTTCTGTACAAATACATTTTTTGTGAACATTAGGAAAAGAACTAAAATTGAACTCCTAACTGGCTGCTCCACATTGGATTCTTTGTACTGTGCACTTGCACCTTTTCGTTTGCAATCCCTAGCTATCTCAATAATAGTATGTTATGCATCTTTTAGAGTAAATCTAACCATTACCAGGGTCAAATTTGGCTCTAATGATGTCAAACTATAACATAATTCTCTTGCGCATTGGCTGGAATGAATCTGACCATAGAAGGGGTCAGATTCAAATGCAATGATGCTACTTTGTTTAGACTTTTATAGTCATGCTTATTCCGGCTAGTATTTGGTCAAATACTTAGGACACTATTGGCACTTTGAGGAGTAAATCCAACCATTGTGCAGGTTCATATTCTTTTCCTTAAGGCCCTTCCTAATTACACACTTATATCCTTTGAAGGATAATTTTCAGCAAACTAAACTACTGTTTATGCACTACCATGGGGTGAGTTTAACTATTAAGAGGTCAGACTCATCTACCCTAGTGCCAACATTTTAAAACTATCTAGAGACTTGCTTGTTGAATTTCTTCAGCGACCAAAGAGACCCAACCAAATCATATTTCTGCACTCTTATAGAAAGAATCTGACCATAGAAAAGGTCTGATTCAACATCCTAGTGCAGATTGTTCCACTAATGGACTAACACAAAACTGCTATCTTATAATACTCAATGCATTTTAACCAACTTAAAAGCAGACAGAATAATTCTACGGATTCAGATATTACACACACCACATATTCAGATTCCTTAACATCATATCAACTAATATTACTAGATTTATAGATCAAGAATAAAGAAGAAGGTCCAGCTTAACATAATCTCAAAAACATAGCAAGAATCTAACATTTCAACACCAAGTTAACACAAATTCTGAGTCTAATCATTTCATTTCGAGTTCTTTGTTACATACCTCTTTTGAAAAGAAAAACAACAAGAATCCTGACCAAATAAAGGCCAGACAGAGAGTAAGACAGTGAAGAGGAGGAAGATTCAGCAGCAACACAGCAACAACAACAACTTAAGGAAAATCCAGGAACCTTGGCTCAAGAATTACCCATTTTAAACCAGAAAACCCAAGTAAATCAGTTTTGAGATGAAGAAAAACCAGTAGACACAAGCAAAAATACTAAAATTTACTGCTTTTTGTACTTATGCTTCAGTCCATTTGGTTTCTGTTGTTTTTCAAGGAATAGCAATGTGATTTTAGGTTTTGAGAGTGTGAGACTTGTGTAGAGACTTGTCTTTTCAGAGGAGAAAAGCTATGAAAATTTATGTAAAATTCTGTGCCTAAATCTGAAATTATGTGTGTGGCTCTCAGATTTTTCAGTAATCAAAAAGTTGTCCTTTAGTGGTCAAAGTGTGTGTATATATAAGGGTATTTGGGATATGATATGTTTAGCATATTCCTTATCCAATAAGCTGAAAATAGTACAAATGCAGCTGTCACCTTTATTTTTTGGGACATCTGCCCCACTCTAGAAGATTCTCAGCCCTTAAAATTACTTTTTACCCCCTAAAAATCTGATTTTATAAGTCTAGAAGGTTCTTGGGTTGTTACACCCAAGACTCCTTCAACTAAAAGTCCTAAAATACCCCTTAAGGTCCCTAGAATTACCATTAGGTAACTAGGGTTAAGTTGCTTGAGTTATCTATTAACTTGGGTTAGTTGATCCTAATTGGTTACTTTATTTGTTTAAACTTAATTAGCTATTCTTAACTATGATTAAGACTTAGTTAGCTATTACAAAGTCATCACTTGAATTAGATTAACCTTGCTTTGGGCTTGGGTTATTATATAAAGGACCTTATGTGACTAATTAATTGTTCTAGGACTTATATAAAAGAAGTGATTTATTATTTTTTAGAAATTTGGACTTAGTTAATTAAGTGATTTAATTCCTAACTAATTTTAAACTTGTTTAGGTAAGTTAATTAGGTGTTGGCTAATGTTAACTTAGTAAGTCATGCTAAACCCTTAATGAAATTAAAGGTCTAGTCTCTTTTAGGAAGTTAGGTTAGATAATTAGCTTAATTAGTTAATTAGGCTTTTAGAGTTAGTTTCTAACTATACTATTAATTATTTTAGGCTTAGGTCAATTTCATTATTAGATATTAATTCTAGTTTTAATAGGCCGATTAATTAGTTTAGGTTAATTAATGCAATTCCATGAACTTAGGTTAGTGATTTGTTTCCGTTAATTAATCCTAAACTAATTATCTTAAACAGATTTTAGGACTTAGTTAATTATTTAAGAGGTTATCAATCTATGTTAACCTATTAAGCAAAGTGTCATTTAGAAGGTTATCACTAATTAGGGTAACCTTGAGGTTAGGGTTACACTAGGTTAATCCATGACCATACACTGGTTCAGGATTAAGTATTGACCTAATTAATTGACTAGCCTAATTTAACACACTCAGATGGGGAAAGCAATTAATCGATACCAATATTCATGCCTAAGTAAAATTCTAAAAGGCTGGCATGCTCATCAACACACGGTAAAACAACAAGCACAGTGGTAATGATAATCATGACTGTTCAAAATCCCTATTACTACTAACAGGTTCATCACAGAATTCATGTCACGACCCAAAATCCATAGGTCATGATGGCGTCAGACACCACTGTCAGGCAAGCCAAATCCTTAATTAGTTGAAATACATTCATGTTTTAGTATTTTCAAAATCGTTACCTTTCCTTGCATTTCATAATCAAATAAATAATTTTTTTTAAATTAACATACGACAGCGAATAAAATTCTGTTATTTAAAAATAGTGATCTAAAGATTTCACTTAAAAAATTATCCAAATACATATCCCAGAACCTGGTGTCGCAAGTACATGAGCAACTTCTAAGAATTTTACAAATATTACAAAGCTTGTCTGTAATACCATTTGGAAAAGGGATTTAAACTAAAAATAATATGGTAGGAGGGAGACTCTGTCAGCTGCGGAATGCCTCAGGATGATTGCAGCCCGTCCAAGTCTCCAAATCAACCACTGTGCTATGTAGGTACCTGTGCAACAAAATGCACAACAAGTTGTAGCATGAGTACAAAAATAACGTGTACTCAGTAAGTCACCCACCTAACCTCAGAGAGGTAGTTACGAGAGGTCAAATTAGACACTTACTAAAGGTCAATTTTAGAATATTTACGAGTGACACTAAGCATGGTTTTATCATAGGCATTTTATAAAATAGGATTTAAACATCCTTCAATTTCGTTCACATTTAATACTTTATATCTTCGTCATATCAACAATTAATCAACATGGTGGTTTAATAAAATAATAATAAATCAACAGAAGGAACAACTTCTTCCAAAAGTCTTTTTAATAATTTTAAGTCTTTGTCATTTCAATCAACAAATTTAACATTTCAGGCCAGTAATCAGACAAATATCATAGCAACTACGCAGAAAATATCATGCGCAGGAGGCAATGCCGAGGGTCGAACGACACGGACCAACAATAATAAACTGTGCACTGCCGAGGGGTCGACCGGCTCGAACCATAGATGCATCTATCTGCTCCGCTCGCCAATCGATCATGCGACGCGATTAACATAATACGGCTAGCCTGCTCGTGAATCATACATGCGACTCAGGTGCTCATAAGAATACATACACAAATACAGGGTCTTCCTGCTCGCGAATCACTCAAGCGACTCATGCACCCAAAGTTAACATATCCACATAATAAATTCGTATTTTATCAAGAAAACCGTTTTTCTCAGGAAAGTGGTAAAATCTTTATTAAAAGAAACATGAAATATAGGTTTTGAAATCTTTGTTTTTGAAACTCATTAGTCAAGTTTAGTGATACTCCATGATACAACCCAGTCCAGGTCCACATATATTCACAGTGGAAACAATTCTCTTTTTAGAAGGTTAGCAATATGAGCTCTAACTTTCTTTTAGACATTCAATTACGTTTTCGGTCATATTAACAGTTTAATATTACATGCAGGGTTACAGGTACACACATAAGGCATGCTAGTGGGTCCTAGACTACCCGGACATGGCATAATAGTAGGTACGCACAGACTCCCGTCGCCTCATGCATGCGTAGCCCCCAAAGATAATATCATGTATTGAATTAATTCACCTAGGGGGACGATTCCCCCTCACAAAGTTAGAAAGGAGACTTACCTTGCTCCAAAATTTCCATACCCAGCCTCCAAGCCCTTCCGACGACTCCAACCAACGCACAACGCTCTGAAACTACCACATAACGGCAAAGCAATGGAAATTCATCCTAATACTCACAACAAATTCAAATTATATGCTTTCCCAACGCCGCTCAGTGAAATGACCAAAATGCCCTCGGGCCCACGTGCCCGGAATCCAAAATTTCTCGAAGATGCTTTCTACCCATATCCTTACTAACTCAAATATATAATTTACTCAAATATTCATGCTCAATTCGTGGCTAAAATCTAAATTTACACTTTCTAGTTTTTTCTTCAAAAACCCCCAATTTTCCCACAATTTCCCATATCAAACTTATGTAATGATCTTGTAATCACCTTGGAAATGAGAAAGAATGACTTACCTCTTCATGCTTGGTGCAATCTCCCTTGAAAAGCTCTCCAAAATCGCCTAACCCATGAAGAAATGAAGGCAATGAACCCAAAATTCTCGTTTTAAAACATTCTGCCCAGGTCGATTTCCGCACACGCGGTCCTTCCTCCGCACCTGCGATCCCGCAGGTGCGACCAGATATCCCTCACCTGCGGTTTTTCTCAACTTTAGCCCAAATCGCACATGCGCCCCACTGTCCGCACCTGCGGCTTCGCAGGTGCGGAAAATCCATCGCACCTGCGTTTCCCAGCCAAGCATGCCCACTCTCGCACCTGCGGCGCCCAAGCCTCACCTGCGGCTCCGCACTTGCGGTCAAAGCCTCGCAGGTGCCGTTACACCAGATGACATCAGCTTCAGCCCTTTTTTCCAACTTCAACTTTGATCCGTTAACCACCCGGAATCCACCCAAGGCCTCCCCCGAGGCCCTGCTAATCGTACCAACATATCCCAAAACATAACACGGACTTACACGAAGCCTCAAATCACATCAAACAACGCCAAAATCACGAATCACACTCAAATCCAATTCTTTAAGAACTTAGAATTTCAAACTTCTACATCCGATGCCGAAACCTATCAAATCACGTCCGATTGACCTCAAATTTTGCGCACGAGTCATTCAACATTACGGACCTGCTCCAACTCCTGGCATCGCATTCCGACCTTGATATCAAAACTTCCACTTCCGGCCGGATTTCTCAAAAACCTTCAAATTTCTATCTTTAGCCAAATGACTCCAAAATGACCTATGGTGATCCAAATTCACTTCTAATCACGCTCCCAATTCCAGAATCACCATACAGAGCTATTCCCAGCATCGGAATCCCAAACGGACATCAACCTCACTGGCATGCACTTCAACCCCAAATTCATGAAATCCTTCTAAAATGCTAACTTCCATAATATACGCCGAAACGCTCCCGGGTTATCCAAAACCTGATCCGGACATGTACCCAAGTCCAAAATTATCATACGAACCTGCTGGAACCTTCAAATCCTGATTCGGAGATCGTTTACTCAAAATTCCAATCTTAGTTGATTTCTCCAACTTAAGGCTTCTGAAATGAGAATTTCCTTTCCAAATCAATTCTAAACTTCCTGGAATTCAATTCCGACCACGCCCACAGGTCATAATAACTGAAACGGAGTTGCTCACGACTTCAACCCGCTGAACGATGCGCTAGAACTCAAAACAACCGGCCGGGTCGTTACAATTCAAACCATCAAGGCACACAAACATGAATAATGAACAAACAATAAAAGTATCTAGACCTAATCAGTAAAAATAAAAAGGAAAGGAAACTAACCCTAAATAGAAATACAACTAACAGTAATTAACATGGTTTCATTATAACGATATTAGTGTAAACAAGGGTAAATCGATCAAAATAGAAAATAATAATAATCCTAAACAATACCTAGGATTCTGTCTCATAAAAAAAAAGGAAAATAATGGTAAACATATGGAGAAGGTAAGTACCAGCGGGGTATAGCCTTTTTAACCGGATTTTGGTGACTTCGCTGGAGTTTGGGCCGGACTCTGGTGGGTTTGAGAACGAGTCAAACCCACATGAATCAATTGCTCTTATCAAGAGCAATTGACTCATGTAGGTCCGAACCGTTAGATAGTTCGAAGTTGAGTGTTGTAGCACTTTAGGTTTTTCAGATTCTTAGATCTGAAATTGCTAAGAAACGGGTGATTTT
>MDKJ01036711.1:0-58131 GCA_005239525.1 Nicotiana knightiana
GTAAAAGGTAGTAGGAATTTAAAGCACATTAGTCTTGAAAGAAGTACACAGAAATCATGAATGGATCAGGAACATGCTAAGGTAAATTATAGCACATAGAATATGACAGGAATTGAGGCATGCTAGTTGAGAAGGAGATAGACAGGAACTACATAGCAAACAGGAGCATCGAAGTCTGAAATAAACTATTACTATAAAACACATGGAACAACATAAAATAGTAAGAACTAAGGCATAGTGGTTAATGAAAAATATGGTTAGGAATTAGATTTCAATACAGAAGCATATTGGAATTCATAATAAAACTGACTACATAGCATATAGAAGATAACATGATAACATAAATTGAGGCATACCAGTCAAGAGATAGCAAACAGGAAGGTGAAGGAAAGTGTAATCCAAGAGTCTAGCCTTGGCTTTCAGTCGGCTAGACAGTGTAGCAAATAGAAGTAACAGAAAGAACTACAGTTGTGAGTGTGTGACTAAGAGTTTGTGTGTGTAGGTGTTTTTCTGTATCTTTCTGTGTGTGTTCGTGTGTTTTCAAAATCAGAAAAGGGGGGGGGGATTATATAACACATAGCAGGGTAAAACAAATAAGGGAAAGAATATTATAGTTCATAAATAAGGCATACAAATAAAATCAACCCGTTAATTGGGGGATAAACTCAATCAAATAACTCAACGGAATCCGAGAAAGACCCCTTAAATTGGGGAGAATCAATTAACAACTCAGATTGGGGTTTAAATAAGGCAAGAAATAAGTCATAGGCCATTTATAAGTCGGTTGGAATAAATTAGAACCCAGAAATTCGATCAATAGCATAATTAAGGAAAATAGTACCAATTTATGTTTCACAAATAAGGAAAATAGGTAAAAATCACATAAAGTAACAATCTTAGCAGAATAATATAATTTCGAACCCTAATTAGTCAAATAAAATCAATTAATCTTTGTTAATTAAAGAATAACAAACAAATATTAAAATAATCAATGAGATAAGCAGAAACCCTAAGGTTTAGAACATAGACATGAGAATCAGTCAAACAAGTAAAGAAAACCAGAGTTAAACACTTAGAAAAAATTTAGTAGTTTTGCAGAAACTTAAAGGGATGAAACCCTAGCTGTAGAGAAAATAAAAATCGGTTAATAATAAGAGAACACATAAAGTTTTTAAAGAGAAATATCAAATAAACTTAAAATTATCTCAGATCTACAAGGATCTGAACAGATTCGAGTAGCAAGAGATTAGGGTTTTAAAAATGACAGAGATGAGAAGAAAATCTGGTTTGGAACCATAGATTTGAGCCATAAATATGAAGATAACAGTAATCACAAATATAGAGACGAACACAGGCAGATTCATCGAGAAAATGAAGGACTGAAGCCAAGTCTGTGTCGAATCTCTTCGAGATTCCATCAGATAACATAAAAACCATACCACCAGTAAAGATAGGAGGCCAGATAAGACCTAAGATCGAAGTGGAACCCCATGGATTGAAGGGGGTTCAGGTGACGGCGGGCTAGGGTGAGGAGAAGGTTGAGAGAGAAGAGAGGAAGAGGGGATTTTGGAGCGACGGAATTGGGAAAATGATTAGGTTTAGGGTCGTTTGGTGTAATTAAAAAAGGAAATGGATCCTGGACCGTTGATCTTCTGAGATCAACAGCCAGGATTCCATCTGGGGTTGGGGCGGGTTGGAAGAATTGGGTATTGGGTATTGGGTTGTGATTCTAATTGGGCTAGGGTAATAATTTGGGCTAAGGTCCGAAATTAAAAGTGGTTATTTGTTAAATACGCAATCAATTTGATAAATAAGTCATAAAAGTAGCTAATAAATGATAAAAAATTGATATTTATGCATGAAAATGATTTAAAATAATTACTTAATATTATAAAAATATAAAAGATCATTTTCTTGTGAAATAAGGTAATTATGCACATGTGGGCTATTATTGTAAAGTTATTGTAATTATAACCCTAAAATGTAAATATGGCTGTTCAAGAAATAATTACAGCTTAGTATAAATATAAATGATAAAATTAAGCACTAATATTATTATAAATCATTTGCGATGCAATTGGTAATTATTTATATATAATAAAAAATATTGGGATAAATTAATTGAAAATCCTTTTAAAAATGCAAAAATTATGAAAAATATTAATTGATGTTCATATATGCATTTTGAAAATAATATAGGGAAAATTGGGTATCAACACCACACAATTATTGTGCGGCCGCTGAATTCAGCTACGCGGTCGCACTCAGAAATGTGCAGTCCGCAGAAGAGCCTTGTGCGGCGCACCCAGAAATGTGCAGACTGTAGAATATGAGAGATGCGTCAGCGGTTCAGAATTATGCGGCCGCAGATTCAAATCCTGTCAAGACTGAAGTAAAGTGCGGACAAAACATGGAATTGTGCGGCCGCAGAACCTTTGAAAGGGCATTTTTGTCCAAAAATTCCAGCTTTGTATAAATAGAATAGTTTCACAGAATTAGGTCAAGTTTTGAATATTCAAAGTGTTGTAGTCGTTTTCCTTTGCTTCTTTAGGCAACTTTAGCTTATTTTGGTGATTTAACATTGTGATTTTATATTTTAATCTTCCAATATGAGTTTTATCATTTTTTCTTCTTTGTTTTCTTCTACACCCACTATGAGTAGCGAGATTTTTACTAGGATTGTGACCCAACCCTAGTATGTAAACCTAATGGGTGTTTGATTTATTGCTTGTTTATGGTTGTGTGTTTATTATTTAGCCTTGTTCTTGCTTTTAATTGTGGAATTAATGATTGTAAACATTTGTTCATGCCTATTTGACTTGGTCTCTACTTGAGAAAGAGATACTTAATCTAGGAATACTTGGCTAACAAGAAATTGGGGTGAATCAAGAGATTGATAGTCCCAATTAAAGGGTTGAATCTAGAGATGACTTGAGCTTTTTATCAATTGTTTTGTTCAATAATCATTTAGACTTGAGAAAGCCAAATTGGGCAAAATCACTCTCTGGCCGAGAGGTATTGAGTGAGGGTATTTGAGTGTTGATAGCTATAATACACCCCGACCAAAAAAACTAGTTTTAAGGTTTACCACCCATTAAGCGAACACCTAGGTGAAGGTCATAGCCCTAGGCCTTTTTACCATTTGAAAAACAAACAAAAATAATTTTCTAGTTTTAATTCTTAGTTGTTATTATTAGTTTAAAATAGATTTAGAAACAAACCAACTTTTGTGGAAGTGCAATTTGAGATAATTCAAGCGCATTCACTAAAGTATATACTCATAGTCCCATTCATAGCTCCCTGTGAAAAATTGACCCCGACTCCTTGTTGGCTACTATTATTGATCTGACCGTTTCACAACCTCAAATAGAGGCGTGACTTGGACAAGATCATCCACACTCTTCATAAGGCCCACCAAACAGACTAGAGCGTCCTGAAGCACTGGGTAGGGATGAAACCCTCTGGGACCTGAGCTAGTCCAACATGCACAGTCTAGGCTGGAACCTTCTCATCAAACTCCACCTGAGGCTCCACTGCTGGTGTTGCTGCTCGAGCTATAGGCTGAGCTCTACCCCTACCTCGGCCACTAGCACGGCCTCAGCCTCGACCTCGACCTCTGCCCCTTGTAGGAGCTGCCACTGGGGGCTCCGACTACTGTCCAGCTGAAGACGTAGCACGTGTTCTCGCCATCTGCGGAAGGACAAGATTGCACGACAGAGAAGAATAGAAGTGAATTTGTTCCTAAACTTCATAGCCTCTGGAAGATAAGCACAAACGTCTTCGTGCCGATCCTCCAGACTCTACTAAGCATGCTCATGAATCGTGAGACCTAAGCAACCTAGTTCTCTGATACCAACTTGTCACGACCTAGAATTCCCACCTTCGGGACTATGATGGCGCCTAACATTATTAAGTTTTAGTACATAAAGTCAATTAAGCAAAAATGAATAAAACCGAGTGAGAAATAGTATAAATGCCTATAATATTTACTACAATCTGGATCTGGAGTCACAACTCACCAGCTTCTAGGACTTTCTACAAATAGAGTCTGAAAGAAATACAACTATTTTGAATGAATAGAAATAATAAAATAGGGGAAAATAGAAGGGGATTTCAAGGTTTGCGGATGCCAATAGATCTACCTCGAGTCTCCAATGAACAAATCCAAGCTGTTTTGCCATACGATCAGTTGGGACCAATGGAAAAATCTGCATAAGAAGTGCAGAGTGTAGTATGAGTACAATTGATGCCATGTACTCTGTAAGTGTCGAGCCTACCCTCGACGAAGTAGTGACGAGGCTAAGGCAGGCCACTCACACTACAACTTGTACGCAATATATAATAAAGATAAAAAAAAGAAATACGGAACGAAATAAGGTAGTCAATTGAAAATAATAGCTACAACATCAAGAAATAACTCGGTGACGTTTAGAATTATCAATCCTTGAAGTTCAGATGAAAATACCGTAAAACCAACAGAACTCAAGGAAATAGAAACATATAGGTTGTTGCGGCGCGCAACCCGATCCCATCGTACATCACATAATCCTCCCTTATTTCACTGTGACAATATTACCAACAATAAATAATATATATATATATATATATATACTGCGGCGTGCAACCCAATCCCACCATAAAACAATATCAATGTCATAATTCACCCTTATTTCACCGTAATAGTTCACCCTTATTCCACTTATTGCGGCGTGCAACCCGATCCCACCGTACAGTACAAATTCACCCTTATCCACCATATTAATATGCCCTTATTTCACCTGTTGCATTGTGCAACCCGATCCCACCATATCGGTATCAAATACTCAACGTGCACAGTCAAATTAACAATTCAAACCACAAAAAATTTTATGATCAATAAATACCAAACTGAACCAAAAAGAAAACCTTGTACAACATAGGAATCTACATAAGTAATACTACACAGCGAGGCTAGTCCAGTAATTGACAATTAGAAGGTACAAGTAAGTCAGTTTAAGAAAATAACAGAGAATCATGAAATTATGAAAAGATCTAACATCATTAACAAGAGAAGATATTGGTTAACAGGTAGCAAGTAAGCATGGAAAGCATTTAGAGCATATAACATTTAAGGCAGGGAAGGAGATAATTAAGGAACACGGGAAAATCAGGAAAAAAAATAAGAAATTCGGCGGCGTATAAGCACTTGTCACCTCTCATATAGGCCGCTCATATGAAATTCACATAGCACATAGTCTGAAGGTTCCTAATTCCCTCAAGTCAAGGTTAGACTCATCATTTACCTCGCTCCAAAGATCACTCAATGTTCAACCACAACTTTGCCTTTCAAACAAGCCTCTGAACCAACAATATCTAGCAAATTACCAACCAAACGATTCAAATTAAGCCTTAGGAACTACCCACGATTGCAAAGGATTCAATTTAGGTCAGTATTGAAAAGTCAATAAAAGTCAACTCCCAGACCCCGCTTGGTCCAAACCCAAAATTCGGACCAAAACCCGATTACCCATTCACCCCCGAGCCCGGTTATGTAATTTATTTTGGAATCCGACCTCTATTTGAGGTCTAAATCCCAATTTTACAAAAATCCCTAATTCTACCCAAACCCCCAATTTCCACCATGAAAATACTAGATTTTAGGTTTAAATCTTAGGAAATGTAATGAAGAATGGGAGAATATCCCTTTTTTTATAGCTATTTGATCAGTCGCAGATGTCGCATTTGTGACCTGTGGTTCGCAATTGTGAACCTTGCAAATGCGAAGAAACAGTCGCAAATGCGAAGTTCTCTCAATTCTGATGTCATCGCATTTGCGATGATTTGTTCGCAAATGTAAACTTTGAGAAGGTGAAGTTGATTCAGGAGAGACTTCGCACAGCACAGTCCAGACAGAAGAGTTACGCGGATTAGAAGGTGCGTGATGTATCATTTATGGCGGGCAAGAAGGTTTTGTTGAAGATCTCGCCGATGAAGGGTATTATGAGGTTTGGGAAGAAGGGCAAGCTGAGCCCGAGGTTTATAGGCCCATTTGAGGTGTTGAGGCGAGTTTGGGAGGTTGCTTATGAGCTTGCTTTACCTCCCAGTTTATCAGTGGTTCATCCGGTCTTTCATGTGTCCATTCTCTGGAGGTATCACGCCGACTTCTCTCACGTGGTAGATTTCAGTACCATACAGCTAGATGAGAGATTGGGTTACGAGGAGGAGCAAGTTGCTATCATTGGCAGGCAGGATAGCCAGTTGAGGTCCAAGAGGGTTTCCGCCGCAAAGGTCCAGTGGAGGGGCCAACCAGCCGAGAAGGCGACTTGGGATTCCGAAGAGGACGTGCAGAGCTGATATTCACACTTATTCAGCACTCTAGGTATGATTCTAGACCCGTTCGAGGACAAACGTTTGTTTAAGAGGTGGAGAATGTAACAACCCGACCGATCATTTTGTGTTTTAGGACCCCGTGCCCCTAAATGAGACTTCCCGTAGTTGCTTTTACTAATTTATGACTTACGGGGACGGGCGGTTCGAGGTTTGGAGAAGTTTGGAGTAGTATTGGAACCCTTAGTTCCTTAAGGTTGGCCTTAAAGGGCAAGTTTGACTTCAGTTAACATTTTTAGTAAACGACCCCGGAATCGAGATTCGAAGATTTTGGTAGGTTCGTATGATGATTTCGGGCTTGGGCGTGTGTTCGGAACGGGTTTTGGATGACCCGGGAGTGTTTCGGCGCCAAATAGTGAAATAAGAATGTCCTTAAGTTCAAATTGACGTTTGGAACGTGTTTTTGTGTTATCTAGGTTCGAACGGAATTCCGAGACCAAGACTAGTTTCGTTATGTCAGTTATGACCTGCTCGCAAAATTTGGTG
This sequence comes from Nicotiana knightiana, assembly GCA_005239525.1. Classification (NCBI taxonomy): domain Eukaryota; kingdom Viridiplantae; phylum Streptophyta; class Magnoliopsida; order Solanales; family Solanaceae; genus Nicotiana; species Nicotiana knightiana. The sequence continues at coordinate 6,853 of MDKJ01036711.1, forward strand.
TCATTCCGAGTAGTATAGGTACGGTTCAGCATGTTGTTAGCGAATTCAGAAACTTGAAGTTCTTAATCTTGATCCAATAGGTTTTGGGTTGTGATCCAATAAGTTTGATCCAATAGGCATTCCACTTCCTTTTAAACACGTACTTAGCCATTTTTGACCACTTTTCTTCATTCTTGGGCGATTTTGAGAGCATGCAAGGAGGGTATTCGACCTAGCTACTGAGAGGTAAGTAATTTCTACTATGATTTAGCGTATTACTTGAATTTTTAGGTAGATTAACACCACAATTAGTTGAAACCATGGGTTAGAGTAAAAAATCTAGGTTTTTGACAAAAATGGGAAATGACCGAGAGATACGTTGAGGAATCAAATAAAAACTATATAATATTGATCCTTAGGCCATGGGTGATAGTTTCTTTCAAAAATTTCCGTAATCCGAGCATGTGGACCTGGGGGCGTATTTTGGGATTTTGCAATTTTGGTTGAAATAATCATTTAAATAGGGAAATTTCACACTTTTGTGTATAGATTGATTTATTTATGCAATATTTGACTAGTTTCGAGTCCTTGGGCGACGAATTTGGAGTTTCGGGGGCATTCTTGACCCGGGAAGTAGACTTGACGCGAGGTAAGTCTCCTTTCTAACCTTGTAAGAGGAAATTGACTCCATATGTGAATTAAATGAGTATGTGTCATTGTTGTGGGGGACTACGTACGTGCGAGGTGACGAGAGTCTGTGCGTAGTGACTATTATTGTTATGTCCGGGTAGTTAGACCCACAACATGCCATGTGAATTTCATTAACTTGAGTTATATGCTTTGTAACTTCATTGTGTGCAACTTTGTTTTTAAGAAAAACCGAGAGTTTGATGTTTTAAAGGAATTGTTATTTGAAAAGAATTGAAGAAAGATGTTGTGTTTTCATGCGACCACTTCGCAATTTATATCCCACGAGCAGAGTGATTATTTCCCTTACTCTCATTGGAGCGGGTCGTACGCCACGTCGGGTATTGATAGATGCATCTATGGTTCGCGTCGTTCGACCCTTCGGCAGTGCACATTTATTATTATTATGTTGGCCCAGGTCGGATGTCCTTATTCCACTATGAGCATTAATTGCCTGATATTGTTTATGACCGTTGAACTGTGAAGTATCCTGGAGGATCGAACTGAAAACTTGCAAATTGATGCTTCATTATATATTTGGATTTTATTACGGTTCGATATGTATTTTCTTACTATCCATGCTTACTTGTTGTCCTATTTTAAATTACCACTTAAATACACTGTTTGGACCCTAGTAAGTGTTAAGTCGACCTCTCGTCACTACTTCTTCGAGATTAGGCGGGATACTTACTGGGTACATATTGTTTATGTACTCATGCTACGCTCTATACTTAATTGTACAGGTTCTGAGGCAGGTGCATCTGGGTTCCAGTCCGGAGCTCGTTCCTGAGTTTTACTGGTCGAGGCTTCACGGTGAGCTGCTCTTCTTGGCGATTTCCAGCAGCACTTTGGAGCTATTATTTTGTTATTTCTGTTTTTACTTACTCAGACAGTAGGACAGACTTTCATTCTTTCGATATTATTCTACTAGATGCCTGTAGACTTGTGACACTAGTTCCTGGCACTCACGCGCTAGCAGACTTTATTTTGGGATGTACCGTTAATTATGACTTCGTGATTATGTATTTTTCATAAAATTTGCCTAAGTTATCCGTTCTACTTAATGTCTCAAAACTAAGTTAAGCAAGTGTTGGAAAATTCTTTTGGTAAACTACCTGAAATCACTAGTAGATAATGGTTGGCTTTCCTGACGGCGGTGTTGGGCGCCATCGCGGCCTCAGTTAGGATTTGGGTCGTGACAGCAAATGTGAGGAGTTGCTCGCAAATGCGAACCTAGCAGAGGTCGCAAATGCGAAGCCTAACCTCGTGATTGCGAGGTCTAAGGCCTGCACCAGAACTGAAGCACACCAACAATGTTTCTAAGTCCAAATTCACTCAGTAGCCTATCCGAAACTCACCCGAGTCCTCGGGGCTCTAAACCGAATATGCACACAAGTCTAAAAATATCATACAAACTTGCTCGCGCGATTAAATCACCAAAATAACACCTAGAACAATGAATTGAGCATCAAATCAAAGGAAATTTTCAAGAAAACTCATGAACTTCTATTTCAACAATCGGACGTCCGAATCACGTCAAACCAACTCTGTTTCTCACCAAATTTTACAGACAAGTCATAAATATATTATTGGACCTATACTGGGTTCCGAAACTAAAATACAGACCCGATATTGATAAAGTCAAACATTGGTCAAACTTTCAAAGTCATTAAGCTTTTAAACTTTTAAATTTCAACAGAGTGTGATAACTCGGGCTAGGGACTTCCGAATTCGATTTCGGGCATACGTCCAAGTCTTAAATCACGATACGGACCCACCAGGACCGTCAAAATACGAATTCGGGTCCATTTTCTCTAAACATTGACTGAAGTCAACTCAAATAGATTTAAGGCAAATTTTTTATATTTTTCTTAGTTTTTAACATAAAAGCTTTCCGGAAAAAGCACCCCGGACTGCACATGCTAATCGAGGAGGGATAATATGAGATATTTAAGGCTTTATCGTGCAGAATTAGGTTCTAAAATATAAGATGACCAATTGGGTCATCACATTACCATGTCCTTAACATTTACACTACATATATGAAGTTAAGGACATGAGGTCCTAAATTTTAACAACAAAAGGTGCAAATACAAGTTAAGGACATTATGTCCTTAACATTTACACTGCACACATGAAGCTAAGGATGTCATGTCCCTAACATTTACACAGCACATATGAAGTTAAAAGGACATGATGTCCTAAAGTTTAACAACGGAAGGTGCAAATATAGAACACTTTGTCCTTAATATTTACAAAGCATTCATGAAGTTAAGGACACCATGTTCTTAATATTTACACAACACCCATGTCTGGCGCAGGGGTATTTTCGTTCGGGCGAGTAAAATTTTATTAAGCACTGACTAAAGAGTATATACATTTTAAACAGTAACTAAAGAGTAAATACATCTCTAATTAGTGGTTAACTGTGCATTTCCTCCACATATTGGGCCAATTATACTAGCCCGTAATTTTTTCTAAAAATACAAATATTAGGAGAGAAATCATATACCTTAAATAACAAGGCATGGATTAGAAGATGTGCATATTTTAGCAGATAAAATGCCCAAAATATTCAAGTATCTTTGGTCTTTAACTCAAATTAGTCCTATTTCTTTCTCATGGAGCACTAATAGTCCACATTCTTTAATAAAGTGGTACACTTTTAGTCTTCATGTTTGATATGAAAACAAATATTTTTCGGAAAAATATTTTTCAATTTTCTCATGTTTGGTTGGCTTAAATATTTTGGAAAATATTTTCCTACAATTGGAGGAAAAAATTTTCCCTGTCAAGAGAAGGAAAAACAGTTTTCAAAACTTTTCAACCTTCCACACCCTTTTCTTCAAACTTTTCTCACTGTTTACATTTTCTAGCCATATACATAGATTATATATTTATTGTACATAATTATGCACATATAATACATAAATTATACATATATTATACCTCCACTGTCTATTTTATTTAGTTAGGTAGGCAGCTATTTGAGTTAATTCTTCTTCTTTTTATAATGTAGAAAATTTATTTTCTTTCATTTCAACAAAATGATGTATCAAAAAGTATTTTCTTTTCATGATATAACAAAAGTATTTTCTTTCATTTTAACAAAATGAGTACTTTTTTCATGTTGTAGAAAGAGTACTTTCTTTTTCAACCAAAAAAAAGTATTTTCTTTTAGTTGTGTAACACAAATTTCAACGTGTTTTTAGGAGAAATGGAAAAGCAACACATTAGTCCCTTTGGGTTTGTGTAAAAAATTTTAAAAATAATTAAATTCTTGAAGAAAATAGAGTCTTGAAAACGTTGGATAATTGGGGTTGGGAGGAGGAGAGGGGAGCACGGGAAACACAAGGATTTGGGAGAAGGGGGATGGGGTAAGAAAAGTAGCATAAATTTTTTTCTTAAAAGTATTTTTTACTCTCTAAACAAACACTAGAAAAAAAATTTCAGAAAAAGTTTTTCACTCACTAACCAAACAAAGAAAAATAAATGATAACCGCTCATTTTCTAGGAAAATATTTTCCTACGAAAATCAAACATGGAGACTAATAGCCTGTTTGGCCAAGCTTCTAAAATCAGCTTATTTTGAGAAGTGTTTTTCTCAAAAGTACTTTTAAAAAAAGTGCTTTTGGTGAGAAGAAATTTGTGTTTGACTAATTAATTTGAAAAACACTTTTCAACAGTAATTAGTGTTTGGCCAAACTTTTGAAAACTGCTTCTAAGTGTTTTTTCTTAAAAGTGCTTCTCAGAAAAGTGGTTTTGGCAAGAAGTTACTTTTTTTTGCTTCACAAAAACCGCTTCTGCTTCTCTTCAAAAGCACTTTTTTTCCTTCCAAAAGCTTGGCCAAACACCTCAATTTTTGGCCAATAGTGCTTTTGGCCAAAAAAAACACTTTTGTCCTGAAAAAAAGCTTGGTCAAACAGGCTATAAAAGTGTACCACTTTATGAAAGAATGTGAACCGTTAGTGCTTCATGTAAAAGAAATAGGACTAATTGGAGTTAAAGTCCGAAGAAACTGGACTATTTTGGGCATTTTCGCTATTTTAGCAACACATTTTTTTGGTAACCAAAATTTTATTTACCAAGAACATTTACATAGCAACTCTCCATTTTTCAGTTTGTTCTGGACACAAATCCCAGATTCAAACTGTACCTCTAAAACTATATTCTAATTACTATCTAATTACATGTCACACACTAGGATAGTAATTAAGTGCTTCTAATATCTTCTTCAACCTGTGCATCTCGCTGCCTCTTCCATGAATCTCTTGTACTAATTGTCGAACAATCACCTCGCTGCTTTGTTATTTCTCCTTGAATACTCTTGAATTCCTTTCTTGGCATATGCAATAAACTGCTCCAGCTAGCGTCATTCTGTATACCTCTGCCACAGGGTGTCTACCTTTGTATTGATTTGTAGCCCACTCCAACTCTTATCCCCATTCCATCTCCTGTCTTTGTATTCCTTGCCATCGCAATAAAGTTGTCCATATTGTTGCTGAGTATGAACATTTAAAAAATAAATGCTCAATGGTTTCTTATGCTTTGTTACATAGTATGCATATTGTATCTTGTACACATCCCCACTTGCTTAGTCTATCTCGTGTTAACAGTCTTCGATGGGGAGCCATGAGCATCGTGAATTTCCACTTTGGCAGCCCTACATTGTTGCATGTGATTTTCCTCCATGTGACTTTTGTAAATTCTCCTCTCAGTTTAGAGTACATTGTCTTCGTTGGGAAGTGATCCTGCTGCATAAGCTGCTCTACTGTCATTCCAGCCCCTTCAATGTGCCTTCTTGCCTTCAATATATTTTGTACAACCCATGATGCCTGTGTTGGAATCCTATCAGCAACGAGATATCTTTTATAATACATATGCACCCATTGTATCCACATTTTGTCCTCTTTTTTACTGAGACTCCAGAGTAGTTTATATATAGCTGCTTTATTCCAGATTCCTATGTCCAGTATATTCAAACCTCCAGCAACTTTTGACCAACATAATCTGTCCCAAGCCAGCAATGCCTTCTTGGTAACTTCTACCCCCCCAGTCCACAAAAACCTCCTGCATATACTTTCTATTACTTGTATCAGCTTCTTTGGCATCACGAATACTTGAGACCAGAATACTTGTATGTAGAACAATACACTCTTAATTAGTTGAAGCCTGCCTGCATAGGACAAAAATCTGACTGTCCATGATTGAACTCTTCCCAGCATTTTCTCTATCAATGGTTGGTACTGTACCATTGACAGTCTTTTAGTACTTAAGGGTACTCATAGGTATCTCACAGGTAGTGACCCTTTACAAAAGCCTAGGATCTGCATTATCTCCTGTTCTATTTCCTTACTAACCCCCCCCCCCCAAAGAACACTGAACTCTTGTTATTATTTGCAGACTAGATGCTTTAGAGAATTCTTGAAAGCACTAATATAGTAGTTTCACAGAAACAGTATCACCTCTACAAAATAACAATAGATCATCAGCAAAACTTAGTTGCACTATATTCATGTTAGCACATTTAGGATGATAGTTGAAATCTGGGTTCCTCTTCAAGGTCTTCATTGTTCTTGTCAAGTACTCCATCGCAATACAAACAGATATGGAGATAGTGGGTCTCCCTGCCTCAGTCCCTTCCTTGCGTGAAATGGTTTTGTATGCTGTCCATTTATAATAATAGAATAAGATACACTCCTCACACACTTCATAATCCATTTTACAAATTTCCCAGGCATCTGCAAGTTTTCCAGTACTTGTTCCATATAGTCCCACTCAATAGAGTCATAAGCCTTTTTCATATCGATCTTCATCATACACCTTGGTGACACACCCTTTCTACCATACCCCTTTACTAATTCATGGCTAAGTATGATGTTGTCATTTATCAATCTCCCTGGCACAAAAGCAGATTGGTTCCTATCCACTATATCATCCATTATCCCCTGGAGTCTGTTTACCTTTGAGACTATTTTATATAGTATAGTACAACAAGAGATTGGTCTGTACTCAGTAATACTAGTTGGATCTTTTACCTTTGGAACAAGAGTTACTGTTGTACAATTAACAGGTTGGTACAACTCAGAACTTGTGAAAAACTCCTTTATTGCCTCTGTCACTTCCTTACCAATTACAGTGCAAGCCTTTTTATAGAATAGGGCATTAAAACCATCACATCTGGGTGCTTTGTTATATCCAATCCCCATTAATGCTTCATACACTTCTTCTTCAGTTACCTCTTTTACTAGCTGAATTTGTTGTTTTCTGTTCACCAAGGTTCCATTCCTCGTCACTACTGGGTTGATAGCTGGTATATTACCATCTGATGATCCCAATAGTTGTTTATAGAACCCAAGAACTTCCTCCTCAATTTCCTGTTTTGTCTGTATTACATCTCCATTTGCTTTTGTTAAGCTGTTTATCTTGTTCTGACTGCATCTGTTCCTCATACTTGCATGAAATTAAGTTGTATTCCTATCCCCTAATTTCAACCAATTAACTCTAGATTTTTGGTTCATAATTCTTTCTTCCACTTCCAACCACTTCTCCAGTTGCTTCTTCATCTTTTTTTCTATCATGATCATATCCTCCTTTTGCCTGGGTTCTCTCATCTTCTCTTGTATCTCAACAAGTTTTTGTCTGCATTTATTCACCTTTTCACCTACTGCATTATATTCTTCTTTATTAAGTTCTTTCATAGCTTGCTTTACCCTCTTCAAACTACACCATACATTCATCATACTGTTCTTTCCTTTTCCTTTTTGCCATGCTTCTTTAACTTTTGTAAGAAAGTCCTTATGATCAGCTAAATGGTTAAGGAACTTAAATGGTTTTGCTTTCTTTTCTTCATTGTCTTCAAACTTGATGCTCAAAGGAGAATGATCTGAACATCCTGGGTCCATTATTCTGACTTCTAGTTATGGCATTTTTAACATTCATACATCTTTTACTATAGCTTTATCAATTCTGCTATAAGTATGTCCATTTGTCCATGTGAATTTTCTACCAATAGTCCTCATTTCTGTTAGCCCATTTTGCTCTATAAATTCATTTAGGTCTCTTGCTTCAGCATCTTGCACAGGTTTCCTGACTGGTCTATCTTCTTGCCCTCTGATTGCATTGTAGTCTCCCATTACCAACCATGCTTCTTGTTGTAACCTGCTCCAGCCATTCAATTCATTCCACAATCTTCTTATATCTTCAATTGTATGCAACCCATAGACTGCAGTGAAGTTAAATCTCATATTCATACCTTTTAAAATAGCTTCAGTATGTATATATTGGTCAGATTTCCCCAGTTCTTTACATTCCACTTCATTTGGATCCCATACTATCCAAATTCTTCCTCTATCACTGTATTCATAAGTTGCTAGCCATTTCCAAACTGGAGTAATCCTCCTTATTACTTGTTCATCATTCTGTTTCTTTATTTTGTGCTCTAGTATTGTAATTATTCTTATCCCATTACTCTTAATAAACCTCCTGATTTATCTTGGGACCTTATTTAATCCCCTGATGTTCCATGTAGTTAGAATCATATTGGAATGAATAAGGTTTGCTCTCCTGCTTCTACTCCCTCATTTCTCCTTTGTGTGCTTATGCCTTCATCCGGGGCTCTATTGTAGTCTAATTGCAACCCAGTTTCTGCCAGAATATTGAACCCATTTATCATACTAATAGTTCCCTTTTCTGGTTTCTCCCTGCTCTTAGCTACTGATTTCCCAGTAACTATCTTCCATGCCTGCTCCATTTCCCTGTTTGGTTCTGCATTGCTTCCTTGTGTCTTGCCATTATTTTGTTCACCCTTATGCTTATTTTCTTCTACATTTTGGACCACCTTAGGCTGCCACTCTTGCTTCTGTTTCTGCCTCTTTGTATCCTTAATAACTTTTTGTTCTTCTATTTTGCACTGATGCCCCACTTGCATACAGGTAGTACAAAATGCAGGAATCCAATCATATATCACCTCTTGTATAAACATTCTTCCATTTGGATCTGTCACCTTCACACCTTTAGGCAGTTCTTTTGTAACGTCTACTTCAATTAGCACTCTAGCATATGAAATTCTATCCAATTGAGTAGTACATGCATTTGCATGTAGAGGAACACCTATGCTACTACTGATTCTGCTAAGTGATTTTGCTCCCCAACAGTTGAGAGGAAGATTTGGATACCTCACCCAAACAGGAATAATCTGCAATACTTCCTTATTGAAATCAAAATCATTAGTCCATGCTTTCATGATAATTGGCTTATTGTTCAACATATGAGACCCCGAATACAACACTGCATCTCTATCATTCATTGAATTAAATCTAATCACAAAGTACCCATCATTGTGGAAGTATACTTTTGGCTTCGTTGCAAAGTTCCATGCGAAAGCAATGAATCTCTCCATAGCTCCTATAGTTGGAGTATTTCCAACTACATACAGGATTAAAGCTTGCTTCCACTTCTGTGTTTCCTCATCTACTTCTTCTTTGCTCAATTCAACTATTACCTCACCATTTTTAACAGTTGGAGCAATGAAGTTCAGATTCATCCCCTTCGCCGCCATTATGTTCTCTACAAATAGATTTGTCCATTTCGTCTGTTTTGTTTCTGTCTTCTCTTTACTTTCTGCGATTAATCTCTTATCTATACTCTCCTTCTCCTTAATTTCCCCAGGTTTCCCCACAATTACACTGTGTTACCCTCATGCATGTCAATTTGCTTTGCCTTATTAGTTTCCCCAATTGATCCACCTTCATCAGATTTTCTCTCACTCAGTAGAATCGAAGTATTACTCACAGTAGGAGGAGTTTTCATACCTTCCTTCGTGATTGTTAGCAATGGCCACTGTTCCATTGGACTTTCCTCTTCGATTTGTGAATTTTGGGAATTCCTTTCTCCGCTCCGAGTGTTATTGTTTGTTCCTGCTATATTTGTCCTCTGACTTGCAGCTGAATTCTTCCTTGGTCTGCCCCTCCCTATTGATGATCTACGTAAGTTAGCACCACGCTTATCGTGCGCCGAGAACAAAAATGAGAAGTCTCACGCTTTAAAAATACGCAATAATGTTTTTTTTCTTTTTTTTCTTAGCAACACATTATAAAAGGACATAGTAGAAATGTACAATTGAATAAAAAAAATAATGAACACATTAAAAGGGCAAAATGCAAGAATTCTCTTATTTGGTATTTGTTGAAATTGAAAGTAGTGTAGTACAATATACTACAGCATAGGGTACAAACAACATTTTCAAAAACCTCACTAGAACCCTGAACCCTAACATCAGATCAGTGCAACGCTATTGTGCTTCATCTGCAATGGCCTCTCGATGTCGTACACTCTCAAGACCAGCAATTAACCTTTTCAAATCCACAATGAACAAACAATCAAGCAGTAGCATACCCACTTCCTCTTTTAACCTCCCTCGCCCATTTCCAACGCTCTCGAGGCATGTTTAGAAAACCCCCAATTCAATTATTGAATATAAAGATTCAATTTTGACAGTTGATTTTGATGTTTCAGGCCATTACCTCAAATGGGTTGTCTTCAATCTCTGTTGCCGCTCCACAGTGCAGTCTCTTCAGCTCGACTCACATCTTGCCTTGGCATTGATTCCAAGGGCTCCAGATCGTTGTCTCAGGGTATGCTCTGCAGTGCCAACCCAGGAGTTTGATATTTTAAAATTTGTATCTGTAAGCAATACCACTTTTTTTTTTTTTTTTCAAATGACGTTTATATTTTCCTATGGTTGTACTGTTTGTTAATTTAGTATCAAGATTATACCCTTTGGTGGCTGAATCTTTGCATATAACTCATTTTCATTCGGGGTGGTGTTCGATTATGGAGCCACATAGTCGGAAGAGTCGTCAGTTGAATACCCTTTGTCAAATATTGTACTGTGTATATAGAAAATTATACTGCATATATAGGTCAAAGATTATTTTTTTGCTCATATATATTAAATCTTGAACACCCTTAGTGAAATTCCGGGCTTCGTCACTAGTGTCAGACATATTAAGTATTGGTTAGGTGTTTTAGGTAGTCTGGTCTAGCTGCTGTTATGTACTTATAGTTTAGTCTTGATAAACTATGCTACAAGGGAAGTTTATCCTAGGTAGTTTGCTTCTTCTTTTTTCAAGTGACTTGATGAAAATAAATGCTATGAACATTTGCTGTGAAGCTTGTCTTCCTTTGTCTTTGTGTCTATGGTTGTCAAGTCTGCGCATTCACGTTAAATGCATTGCATGAGTGCATTGATGCCCAAAGGGCTATATGTGGAATGATTTGAGATTAGGCCATTTTGCCCTTTTAAGGCTAATCCATCACTTTTTGAGTAAGTTGTTTAACAAGTCATACTCCTTCAGTGCTATTTGGAAATTTATGTCTCTTTTCCTTTTGCCGGTAAATTACTAGGTAAAATTCTGAGCTAGGTGGGTTGCATCGACCAGTGTGAGCTATCGATATCATTTTATTCTTTAGTCAATACCATGTAATCTGTCTTTGACTATACAGGACCATATTTCTTGTGGTATATGCTTCCTGAAGTTTGGTTTTGCTTCCTCACTTAATACCAACACCATCACCCGTCACCACCACCAACACCACCATCAACAACAACATACCCAGTATAGTCCCACAAGTGGGGTTTTGGGAGGGTAATATGTACGTTGACCTTACCCCTACTATATGAAAGTAGAGAGGCTGTTTCCGGAGACCCTCAGCTCAAGAAAAAAATGAAAATGAGCAGTAACAACATTGATATAGTAAATAACTGAAGTGAAAGAAATAAGAGGTAGACACATAACTCCACAAACAAAAATGCAAGTCTAATACTACTGCCATGAGAATGGCAAAGGAATACACTCAACAACCCTTTAACCTTCTACCCTAATCATCGACCTCCACACCCTCCTTTCAAAGGTCATATCCTCTGTAAGCTAAAGTCGCGCCATGTCCTATCACCAATTTATTAAAATGAAAACGTAAAGCCATACATTTTTGTGATTATTGAGACCAAGAAATTGATCTGAGTACTTTCTGGTTTGCTGTGACTAGCTAAGAGCTTTCAGAATTGCCCAAAGAAACCTAGTCTTCAACCAAATTTTTTGTTCTTTTTTTCTTTTTTGCTAAAAGGTTTGAAGAGCAGAAGAGAAACCTAGAAACAGTTAGGAGCTGGAGGGAAGCAAAGAAAGCAGTATAACAAAGAAAAAAACGAGATTGGATGAGGATTGGAATAGAAGGAAAAAGTAGGGTGAGATTAAATGAATAATAAAAAGAATGAAAAATCAGTCACTATCCAGCGAGTCTCAAACTATGTGCCATTAGCCCTTGGGGATTTCTCAGTTATAAGAATATAAAAATAAAATGAAAAGCTAGAGGTACAATGAAGGAAGGATCCATGATCAGCAGGAATATAACATCATGAAGAAGAAGTCCGGAAAATAGAAACTGAGTTTCTTTTGGTAGGAAAAAAAGAGAGAAATATGAAGCATGAGTAGGAAGAAGGATCAGAATTCTTTCAATCAATTTTGAGGTATTTAACTATCCTTCAATTATGGGGGATTTACAGGAATACTGAAACTAACAACTAGAATCTGTTATATATATATTACTAACTACTGAAGGTTAGTCGTGCTAAGCACTATGTTCTTTATTAATATTAAATAATTTTATTTTGTGAAATAATATATGGAACAACTTTACTCTTTGTGATAGCATCATTTTAAGATTCATTCTTAGAGATTAAATTTATCTTTAGACGTTCAACTTCTTACTATCTATTCTCTCTACTCTCTAGTCCAAATACTTGTTTCAATTTATGTGAACCTATTTGATTGGGCACGGAGTTTAAGAAAAAACAGAAGTCTTTTGAACTTGTGGTGTGAAATGAGTTACATATATTTTGTGTGACTATAAATTATTGCATAAAGGTAAATTGTTTCCAAATATGGAAATGAGTCGTTCTTTTTGGCAGGGACTAAAAAGGAAATAGGTTCACATAAATTGGAACGGATGGAGTATTATTTACCAATTAGTGTTTTAGGAATTTTAGATTGAAAATTTGATAAAGTCATATTGATACATTTGCTGAATCATAAGCACAAGGAATGTGTTCAGGCTATGATATTTTATCCTTTAACTTATCAATTTTTATATACTCAAGCTCAATTTTAGATTTAACATATTAATATTGAACCTAGAAATTTAGTCATTTATTAGTTCCTATTTGCATATAATTTAGGTATTTAATTAATTCAATTTGAGTTTCCTCCTCAATTTCTCATGAATTATTGATTCCTCTTACCCTGCATTTAATTGTGGAATTTTTTTGGCTACTAAATAGATTTTAGGTTCCCTACATTTAGATTATAACCATAGATTCTACTAATAGATGTATGCAAAAGCTACGCAAAGAGGAAAATTACACATTTTAACACGGTAAGCAATACAAAGAAGTATATGTTGATGGAACAGGTCTTAGAAAAGACATGGTCATGAGATAAGCATAAGGGTATGATGGTCAAAGTGGTATAAGAAAAAATTCAGGTGAGCTACAGTAATTCCTTTTCTCATCCAATAAAATTGCTTTGCTTTGATGTAATTACAAAAATACTGCTCCGAGAGTCTAAGATCTTGTTTGGCTTTGTGTTATCGAAGGCGCGCTTGAAGCTTGCTTAAACTTTGAAGCGAGACTCAAAACATGTTGAGCACTTCGTGTCGCTTAGCAGGCATTTCACCGTTGTCATCAAGGCTCTAAGAAATACTTTTCCTTGCCCGTGAACGTAACCCTAAAGAGGCATCACTAAACAATTTATATTTTATTTTATCGTAAATTTTCTTTAATTTCTTTGTCCATATATTTGGTATTCATGCTTATAGATATTAGTCTTGGACTACACATACATATTTGTAGTTTTTCTCTATTTGTGCCTTTTTTCATTAAAACCCACGCTTTATTTGCGCTTCACGCTTAAAGCTCTAATAGGCCTTGAGTTTCTTTTGCACTTTTCGCCTTTGATAACACACTTTGGCTTAGCTGAATTTAAATAGCTTTACTTTTAAGCACCACGCGGTGAAAAATACTTTTAAGTCCTGGAACTGAATTTATGATTAAGCAAATACGTGTTTAGATAGAAGTGCTAAAACTGACAATAAGCAATTGATGTGTTTAGTAAGACATCACTTTTTCTGTTAAAATGACTAAAATACCCTACCCTGATTGCTAACATATATATAAGCTTAGCATTGCAATATTGTTAATTCTAAATTAATTTATGCTCAATTCACTTTAAGTTATAAATTTAAATAAAGAATTATATATATAAAACATAATAATAAAAAAAATGGGTCTTGCTAACCCACATTTTAGTTCACTTCAACGTCCTCTCCAGCTCATTAAATATATGGGTTTTCTAGTGTTTAACCCTAACTCCCCCAAATTTTTCCCTCTCCTTTGCATCAGCCAAACTTTATTTCTCTCTACACTTTCTGTCCGGAAGACGTAAACAACTACATTTTTTCTCTGATCTTCCAAGTTTTTTTTTTCTTTTGTATATTTTCTCTTCTTCCAATATTGAGCAGTGCAAAATGAATGCAGAGGAAAAGATTTAAGAAGTTATGGAGAAAAGAGATCAACTTGATGAAAATCTTGGTTTAATACAACAACAACAAACCCAGTGTAATCCCACAAATAGGGTCTGGATAGAGTAATGTGTACCCAGACCTTACTCCCTCTACCTTGTGAAGGTAGAGAGGCTGTTTCCGATAGACCCTCGGCTGAAGGACAACCTACTCACTGAAAAGAAATACGGTATTGAAAAAACCCTGGTAAAGAGGAAGTAATAACAACTAGATAATAAGATAACATGCAAGGGAAATAACATGTACTAACAACAAGATAACAAGATAACAAGTAAAAAAATAATAGGTACGGATAGAAATCTAAGAAAAAATCTTGGTGTACTGAGTTTTGGAAATTTTTGTAAGTACCGGAATGGAATTGTATATGTAAAGGAGCTACGAGAAGAAAGAGAACTTTCTTTTCAACTTGTTTTAAGTGGTTACACATTGACATTGGTATAAATTCCACAGTGGAAAGAAATTGTAAGGCAGCAGTGAACTTAAAGAAGATTAGTAAATGATCCTTCAGATAACAAGATAACAAGTAAAAAAATAACAAGATAACAACTAGATAATAAGATAACATGCAAGGGAAATAACATGTACTAACAACAAGATAACAAGTAAAAAAATAATAGGTACGGATAGAAATCTAAGAAAAAATCTTGGTGTACTGAGTTTTGGAAATTTTTGTAAGTACCGGAATGGAATTGTATATGTAAAGGAGCTACGAGAAGAAAGAGAACTTTCTTTTCAACTTGTTTTAAGTGGTTACACATTGACATTGGTATAAATTCCACAGTGGAAAGAAATTGTAAGGCAGCAGTGAACTTAAAGAAGATTAGTAAATGATCCTTCAGCCTAGTCAACAAACACCAGATGTTACTCTTCAGCATTGCTTTTTTTTTTTCCGATTTCCTAAACAGAGTTTTCAGTTTGACAGGTAAAAGGTTTCCTAAGTATTTTCCACTCCCCCCATTCAGCTTGTTTAGGGCAATGGTAATACTGAAGAAAGGGAATGAACGAGCTGCAAATCTAGATGAAAGAAAAGGAAGAATGCGGGATTAGGGAAAAGACAAGAAAGCTCATATATTTAATGAGCTGGCAAGGACATTTAAGTGAACCAAAAAATGGATAGGGTGCTAACCTACTACATTCATAACTATCTTAAATAGTGAATGATAGATGAATAATTTAACAAAAGTTCATAACTATATCATCCTTTCCGACTGAAGTTATCTTCTTTGTCCAAGTTCACCATATAGCCAAGGACATCCCTTGACAAGTAGTAATGGTAATGGATCTCAAATGACCGCTAGTAAAATCTGAAACCATTAGACTACAAATACACTTATATCTGACCGATCAAAAAATTTGATCTTTAAAGAATGAAATCTATTGTCTTGGCTTTACCATTACGGGTATAGCCTAACTTTTGAGGCATCAACTTGTACAACCACTGAAACTTTGTCAGGACAACTATGCAGATCTCACTCTCGAGTCCAAGCGCTTGCTTTCAATCTCTAAGAAGTTCGATGACATCTTCTCTTATTATCTTTCTCTTCGGTGCATGGTAGCTTAATTGGTATTCTTTTAATTCCATGTCGGAATAATTGGTTGAATAAGAGTGGAAGAAGACTAAAAAAACAGGATTCCTCTCCTTTATTTGTGGTTAACTAGATGGATGACTGTCTTCTTCATGTTTCCTCTGTATAGCAAGTCTTTTCTTTTATTAACCAGTCTCTTCTCCGCTTTAGCAGGGATGGGAAACGAAGACATAGTATATGTAGGAAAAGCATTTAGAACTCTATTTGATTAAAACTATCAGGCCACTGAGACTTGTTAAAAAAAACAAAAAGGAAAAAACATATCCGGTTTCCCAGTGAGAACTACTTTTATCTTCTAATTAGAAATCATATTTTCACATAGTTGATAGCATCATCAGGAAAGTATGGAAGATGATACCTGCAGCTATTTTTTGGAGCATTTGGAATGAGAGAAACAACAGGTGTTTTGATGGAGTATCAACTTCTCCCAACAAACTCAAGACTAGATGCCTCATGTATTTGTATAGCTGGGCTTATCTATCCCCTATAGACTCCCCTGATAGTTTTTTGAATTTTGTTAGCTCCCTAGCACTAGTATAAACATTTGTAAGGAGCTAACAATTGCTACACTCTTTTGTAATTTATGCATCTTCTTGATGCCAGTAATGAAACCAATTACTTCATCAAAAAAAAAAAAATATTTTCACATAGTTCCAGAATCCCTTGCCAGAACTCTGTTGCCTTGAACTTTTCTCCTGGGGGAAGCCCTAAGTAAGTATTTTAGGGCATCCAACATAGCAGCCTAGAGTCTCAGCTAAGTAATTCACTATCTGTAACCGCATAACAAGGAATATTTGGCTCTTAGTTAAGTTGATGTTGACTACATATGGCATCAAACACTAGTAAGATCATCTTTAAACACATTAACTACTCTCCATCAGCATCATGTAGTATTTTTAGGTGTCAGCATCACAAAGCATTCCCAGGTCATCTACATACGTGAGACTTGGAACTGCACAGAGCCCACTCTCCCCTTGCTTGGCCTAGATGCTTTTATCAATTCAATTTGAATCTCATTTTGCTCTGGTCCTTCATACCAGTATGAAAAGAAAAGGTGATACTGGGTCTCCGTGCCTCTGACCCCTCTGTGTTGGATGCAATTATCCTTCTTGGAGCCATTGAGAATCTGATCATAGAGATGCAACTATGGTTCATTTGATGTATTTCTCACCAAAACACGTTTAGTATATTAATCAAGCTATTGATGCTTATTAAAAAAAATTTAGTCGAGCTATTGATAATAACTAGTATTAGAGTGCTCCAAATTATTGAATATAGTGATGAAACGGATCCTAATAGATCGAAATGGTTGGTGCATTCATATGTTGATGCAGCTAGTTTGAGATTCAGTCGTAATAGTAGTTGTAGTAGAACTGTAGAAGCGTTGAATTGATACATTAGTAACTAAAAAAGTTGTTCGTGTGTGTTGATGAACAAGAGAAGGAAGTAGCTGGAGTTCGCCAGAAAGCATTGAAAGCAAATAACTCTTAGACTTGTAAGGAAGTTTAGAAGTCTTTAGATTTGTAAAGAAGATTCCTAGAGATGCTGAGCTTACAATAACGTAAGCAATTAGAGGAGAGTGGCATATCTGCAAAGCATGTTGGTCATAAGCTATATTGATGTAATGTCCCTCATTTTTGTCTTAGTTGAGAGTGCTAGTCTGCTAGACACTGCGTAACTAAGAATTGTTCAAGTTATTCTCCAAATATCAAGTACAATATTCAATTGTTAAACACGCGTTATATTTCATCTCACAAAAAGCCTTCTGATTTAGTTGGTGTTTTCTTCTACTTCATAATTATAAGCTGCTGCTACCTTAGGCGTTCTCTTTGCTTTTCATTTTTGTTTTCAGCTATATTTAACTTATTTAAATCATGTCAAGTTGAATGCAATTTTAATTAACCTACTAGCCCAACCATTTCATGTATCTTGATTCTTAGGTGATCTAAGATGGCTACCTATCTTGCTATGATGATTCAAGACTTTTGAGCACCTATGTTTCTCGATTCTGCTTTGGATGGCCATTGCATTGTAATTTCTCAAAAAATAACTTATTTTCTTGGGGCTCAATGGGATGCAACACTAAGGGGTCGTTTGTATGCTAACAAGTTGTACCAGGACTATGATGTGGGGATTGTAATACAGGGATTAAGTAATAATGAGATTATTTGGTGAACACACTTATTTAATAGATTGGTTCACTAAATTAAGAATGGGATATACGGGGTATAATATACAATTAATAAACTTGGATAAATTTATATTTCCAACTTCAACCTTGACCTTCTTAGGGGACTTTAGGAGAAGTGCTTTGGAGAAGGGCACTTTTGTCATTTGGTTGTTTTATCCCGGGATAGCTAATCCCGTAATTATTATCCCACATTGAATGTGGTATGAAAACAATATCAAAATTGGGGTATAACTAATCCCGGAATTGCTTATACCAGAAATAAAAATCCAACCCACGAGATTAAATCATCCCACATTTTATCCCGAGATTATTTTCTTTATCGCATGAACCAAACAACTCCGAAATGTTTTTAACCATGGTTCGTTATATTGCTCTAGCATATTTTGTGTTGCTTTTGAAATGTTCTAGTCTACTTCATATGCCATCTATTCATAGGTAAACATGAAAATGTCATTATGAATTTGTGTATCCTGATATTCTTTTTGCTCTATTAGGCATTTCATATAATCTTTTACAATAGAATCCAAAAATTGTCTCATGGAATAGCATTACAACCATATTGCTGTGCTCGGTTATGGCGTTGAGTTAGATGCTTTGTAGCGTCAAATTTCCTTGTAATCACATATCATTCTTTATTACTTAGTTATAGGCAATGAGTATCACTATGTTAACCATGTCCGACAACTGTAGGAAGTTGAAATAAATTTGCTCACCTGCTTTCACTTCTCATCCTTATCACGTTTCAGAAGTAATATCCTTTTTCTTCTACTCCATTAGTTACCAAACAAGGTGTCTAATCAAATTTCAAGTTGTTGATGTATGCTCATTTTTTTAAGTGTTATAATTAATTCAGGGTAGGTACTTAGTTATGTAGTTGCTATTTATGTCTTATACGTGTCAATCTATAAGTTGTAATGAGGATAAAAAGCAAAGCAACAAAGTCCATGAAATGACATCTTTGTTGGCTAATAAACATCAAGGAGTTCTCCCTAAGAAGCGTCTTGTTAATTGGGTTGTTAAAGGATTAATTTGATGTTATTTTAACTTCATCAAGTTTATGGATATTGCTGACTCAGGATCTTCTCTTTTATTACCAGAATTAGGACTCTCAGTGCCGCGATAAGAGACTATTGCTCAAGGAGGAAAACGGTTGTTTTGTTACAATCATGGCTTCTTATCGGCTGATGTCCTTCCATAATTTTACGCAACCTCAGTTCTTAATCATGTATGATATACACAGGATGCAACTTGTGTCTTTTTGCTGCAATGCCCTAATTTTTGTTCAATTTAGTAAGATATTCTCCCTCAATTTGTTTAGAAACAATTTTTGAGTAATAATGTTTGTACTTATGTTGTACTGCTCAAGCTGGCATCATTAAAGCAGTCTTACCATGAGTGTTTAACAGTCTTCTTCTTCATTTTGTTGCTTTGTTTGTGATGGGGATTGGGGGATGGGATATCGTATGGGTCTTTATCTTTTCGTTTCACCCCTGAGAGAGATATCAGGTATTCTCTACAGCCACTCTACTTTTTAGCTAATTTCTTTGACTGAATTCAGAAACCATTTACGACTCTATATGAAGCTCAAATTGTGTTAGTTCTCGCATCACCTGATGCAAAGAAAAGAGTTATAAACTGTGAAAGTTTTTGCCAGATGGAAAGTCTTGTACATTTTCTTGAAGAAGCTGAATTGTTAATGAGTGTATCTTTGTTTAATAGTTGGTGAAATGTGTAGTGCATGTGAGGGGGTGGGATGGTTGATGATATTTGTGTTTCCATGTCTCCTATCATTTTGAAAGGTTCCTCGGCCACTGCAATCTTGTCTCCATGATTATCAATACACTCTTGCATCCTGGAGTTTTCTTCCAAAATCCCATCCCCCCCCTAGCTTCCTGCCATCTTGCTCTATTTTGTTGTTTGTTTTGGTGGTTGTGGGGGGAGATAGGGGAAGAAAAGTGCAAAGATTGGGCCCCTTTTAAACTGTCTTTATCTCATATCTTGTTTATGGTGTACCACAATGCATTGTTGTGAAATCATATATACACATCTTATCTAGGAAGCAAAGCGAAATGAATTGGTTCTTGGTGCTTTCTTAGATGGTAGAGGTTCCATTATACACTGGAATATTGCCCTTTTTGGCAGAGTTCCAAATTATAAACAAACATATCTAGTAAATTTTATGGTTTCTTCCCAGTATTTCCATCACATAATTCTCTGGTAGAATGATGCCAAATATTCTGGAGGTACTAATCCCTCCGATCCGAAATAAGTGATTTTTTGGCATTTTTTTGTGGTCCGAAATAAGTGTT
This sequence comes from Nicotiana knightiana, assembly GCA_005239525.1. Classification (NCBI taxonomy): domain Eukaryota; kingdom Viridiplantae; phylum Streptophyta; class Magnoliopsida; order Solanales; family Solanaceae; genus Nicotiana; species Nicotiana knightiana. The sequence continues at coordinate 27,240 of MDKJ01036711.1, forward strand.
TTTTTCAGATTTCAAGAATGAATTGATTATTTTTTTTCTACATTGCCCTTGGAGTAAATGATGTTGGAGTATGTGTTAGGTGAAGAGATGGTAAAGATTAATATGGTCAATTCTATTGCTAATTAACGTTAAAAGGTGAATCTTTTTATTACGTATGAAAACAATCAAAAAGTCACTTATTTTGGATAGAAGGGATTAATGATTAGAGTCTCATTTGCAAAAACCATACCCATAGGCCTAGTTCAGCTATGTACCCATATGTGCATAAAGTTGCTGAATTAAATACTTGAGAAGATTCTTAAATCTCAAAGCTATATATTTAGTCTACTTTTGACCATGAGCTGTCTCCATAGCTTTGCACTTTGAATCTCCTAAGTCCTACCTTTCTCTTCAATAGTTGTTTTTCCTTTTCAGCTAAAAGTGAGCTTGATATGCTTAGAAATTATTTTTATAAAAGAAATCGTTTCTGCTATTTGTTTAATTACCTTGAATTGTGGAAAATATTTTCGTGTAAAAAGAAGGAAAGAATGATTTTTATTTACAATATTCAGATTCTTACTCTTACTTCATATGACTCGTTTTAATTAAGATATAGATATTGGGTAAACCTTTAATATGCAAAAATATCCTGGAATACTGTTTAAACACCCTATGTTATTCCTTGTACGCTTACCATGTGTCATCTACAATTTTCTCAAAGTGAAAACAAACCTCTAATAATTCTTTTTTAATTCCTTTTTATTTGAGAAAGAAAATGGCCTTCGCTAATTTGTAGTAAAAGATATGCTTAGCACTAATTACTTAACATGTTTAAGGCAGGCTGAGAAGAAAAGCAGAATGCAAAAAAAAGCAGCAGCCAAGTCATTGTCCACAGAGATTGTACTGAAATGAAGACAAAATCCTCTTTCATTCAACGTTGAAATATTCCCCATGCATGGGATCCCATATATATTTATACACACCCATTTTGGTTTATAAATAATGAAAAGATTGAGGTGGGGATGAGGGTGGAGAGAAGCAAATAAAGATATTCTTTAAAGATACTCTTGAAATATTTAAATAAATGAAATAACTCATGGTATATACGATTTTATTTTTTGATTTTTCACTCGTACCTATAGTATATATTTACTACCAAGCAAATTGAGCTTAATATTAGATCTCTTTATGGTAGTATGTTTTACAGTTTGCAGAATAGCATTGTTCCTGCAATATGAAAAGAAAAGAAAAAAAAAAACAACTAGGGTCAGTGGGAAATTTGGAATTTTGAAGTTGATTAGATTACTTAAGAGTAACGTTGAAGATATACCTAAATAATGGTGGATTTTGTATGCTTTGGAGAACTCTATATTAAAACTGTTACTGCGTTATTGTTGCTCTTAGTCTATGCCAACCATTTTTCAACTTCTTTGCTGGTATTGTCGATGTATCCCATAGGTTTTGCCCTACACACGTGCCTTTCCATTTTATTGGTTTCCTGCCCGGTGTCCACTATCCGTATTGGTGCCCGACTATATCCGGATTCATGCTGCGTAAGGCCATTCGGGGGAAGCGCACCCTACCACGTGCATTTCCATTTAATAGCATTGATCTTCACCATATCATCCTTTTCTTGGACGGTGGATTATGAGGGGAGTTCTAGACACTGCATTGATTAGGTCACAATACCTTTGCTTAAATATTTCTATTATCCGGTCTTAAGATTTTTTTACATTAGTAATTTTAGGGTATTTGTCTAAACTGTTCTATATCTCTTTCTTCAACTCACTTAGTTAACTCCACTAATTGGAGCAGAAATAGTACTGGAAAAAGTGAACAGTAAATGACTTCTTGTTTTTTTGAAAAAATTAAAGCCAAATTATATGTAGGATCCGAAATTAGACTACAATATAATATATATCTTAGTGATATATAAATTTTTTTTTTACCTGTCCAAGTCTTGGTGGATAAAATTACTATAGTAGGTACTCGATAAAATTAGTCGAAATGCGAACAAGCTGGCCGAGACACTACTATTATTAAAAAAACTGCGTAAAACTTGGTCGTATATGGTTGGAGTTAAGGTGAATGGTATAGCCTTAGCTAGCTAGTCTCTGGTAGCAAATGCTGTACTAACAATATAGAAAGGGAACTTAATTGGATAAAAAAAAAAAACCAAAAGTGCAGGATGAGGCACAAGAGAGGCATGTGATTACTGATTATAATTACATTAGAAGATAAAAAGGGAAAACAGTTGTTTAATTTGATTAGTTGATTCCCAGCTGCAAATAATCTTAAACAATGAAAATCAATTGCTATACCACTGCTTCTGCAACAACTTCCTGCAGCAACTTTTATTTTTATTATTTTTAATTTGACATTAATCTAATTAAAATTTTGACACCATAATGAGAAACAGGGTAGAAAAGCACCACCTAGCACCATGTGGATTACTGAGGTGTGGCAGACAATTTATTTCAAGTAATTACACTTAAAAATTATTACTTATATATGTAACCACAAGGAAATAAAACTTGGTAGTGTACTTAGTTACGAATTTAAGATGAGATTCCTATGGATCAGTGATGCCTAGGATCACACATACAATATTAACAGCATCTTAAGCTATACAATGATTCCTCTCTTTCTCTCTCCCCAAGAGAAAATACTTAAATAATTAATCCCCTAGCTAATTTCATGTATTCTATGTATTAAGATCACTTTAATTTTTCAATATTTGAATTTTCCTTCTTTTCATTTTTTTTTTGTTGGGAGCTGACAAGTTCGAAAGTTGTACTTCTAGCTAGGCTGCAAGTATCGAAAAGTTACCTCCAATTCTATCAAAATTACTCTCTCTGCTTACTTTTACTTTTTCACTATATTAAAAATAAATTTTATTTTTACTTGTTAATTTTAACAAATTAAGAAAAAACTAAATTCTTTTTCTTGTTTTACCTTTATCATTAACTACTCCTTCTTCAAATTATTTTTTAAGACTTCTTAGCTATTATTATTATTATGGGTATTATGGTAAAAAAATATACTTTATTTATCATTTTTTAAAGGGTGTATCAAGTCCATTTTGGACAAGCAAAAGTGAACAAAGGGAGTAGGTTATAGTAACTTGTTTGGAGGAATATAAGTGAAGATACCTTAAATTGCTAATCTGCATATTCCTTGAAGTATTTTTTTTAAAAATTAATAAACAATTCAGATTTTCAATTTTAACAATGGAATTAATTTGCAATGTAAGAGTTCTAAATCAATGACCTTACAGGTATTCCATTTTTTCCTTATTAACTTGTTAAAAAGCAGTGTAAATTAAAGAATCTCACATGGGTGTGCATGAAAGTTGGCACGTCCGTCTAAATTTTGGATTATTCTTTTTTCTACTTATTTTTACTTGATCTCCTGTCTCTTGGGTTGGGTGAGTAGATTGAATTCTGTGCAGAAAAGATATATTAAACGGATTTTCAGTGGAAAAAGCAATGGAGCAGATAACGATGTAGTAAAAAAGAAAGAAGAACCATCAATATATATACTTTATATGGGTTAAAAATAACAAATCATCAAGTTACGTTTCATGTTGTTGGCTAATGTGCTTTTTCTCTAACATTCTCTGTAATAAACTGCTACTTCATTCATCACACCTTGGATTTCTAATACCAGTATATACTTTCCTCTAGTATTTCTTCGTTGCTGAAATTCATGTTTTTACCATCCCAATAAAAAAGAAAAAGTTTTTTTTTTTTTTTGTTAAAGTAGCGAAGTTTACAACTTTTATGGCACTATGTGCTGAAACTAGGGTTTTAACTTTTCATTTTATAGATTATTGTTATTTTTTAAACAAATGAATATATGCACTTAACCTTATTTGATCCTTTCTTAATTATTGTTGAAGACATAATTAAGTAAATAAAAGTGTCTTCACTCTAACATCTTAAGCTTTTACATGAGATGGTCTCACCCTTTAACAAGGTATCAGAGTAGGCAAAGGTCTTGGACGTATTGAAGACATAATTAAGTAAAAAAAATTGTATGAAGAGAACAAAAAAAGTAAAGAATTTTACGCCATGAAATGAACTCTTCTATCGCATTGCATTTAAATTAGGACAAAATGCAATTCGTTTACTAAATCAATTATTATGAGTAATGAAAGAGATAAGATAATAACTGCCTGAACTTCCCAAAGGATTGGCGACAAACGAAAATTTCAAATTAACATTATATTATAGTGAGAAACCACATTTCTATTTGAGTAAAATACAGAAGGAAAATAGAAAAAATTTAAAACCTATCCATTACCCTACCAATTTGTAAATCATATGCAAACTACAATTTGAAGTGTTCTTGCACTTAACAAATTCCATGCATTACTTTAGAAGTGATTCCCATGCAAGTCAAAGATTATTCCCATGCTTCTTTTTTTTTTCCCCCTTCATTTTCCTACTTGACTAAAAGAAAACAAAGCAACGGAAAATTTATTCGGGACACTATTAAAGGAAATCAGAGCCAAAAAAAGAAAAAGAAAGAAGAGATAAATTAACATTTGAATTACAAAGAAAAATTGGTTGGAAAATTGCCAAATTCTTGGCAAAAGGAACATAAACTTAGGACATTAGACCCTACCCCTTCTACTTGTGCTGCCCATTCTTTTCTCTTTTAGTCTCTTATCTTTCACTTATCTTTTTTTTCATTTCTATGACAAAGCTACAAAATTCGATAAGTTAGGAATCTAGTCCTAGTAAATTAATCTAACAAAAATATAAGGAAATTCTCTAAGAATAGAAAGACTCAACATCCAAAAGCAAACTTCTAAACTGCCATTAATCACTAAATTAGGTGCCGGAAATCTGGCCCAATATGTTGATGAATCAAGTAATCATCAGCATTGGATACATCAAACATCATGTTCTGAGGAAGGAATTGTTGTTGTTGATGGTGATGTTGAGTCCGAACAATTTCCTTTTGCCTCCGAATCTCAAGCACTTTACGATGAGAATTGGAGTGCTTAGTGAGCACAAAAGTTGGACTAGCAGCAGGTCGATATTCAGGGACAAGACGTCCAGACTTGTACCTTACACCACACGCATTGCAAAGTGTCTTTGGACCCATTGGTCCAGTTCTCCATTGTGGTGTCTTATCAGTAGCACAATGCAGACACTTCCTTCCTTCACAATTGCTACCCACATTGTTATTTGGAACATGTTGCGTATTCTCTTTCTTAATTTTCGGAATAGACAACTTCACCGTCTTCTTTCCTGAGCTCGATATGATCCCTGACTCTGATGAAGATGACATGTCCTGCATTGATGTTGTGTTCATTGGTGAGTTTGGCGTATTATTGGGAGAATTAGGTGACACGACTAGCAAGCGAGACGCCCAATTGCCTGGAGCCATGCGCGATCGCTTGCTACGTGCCTTGGCTGGAACGGACATGTCGGGATTGAAAATTGGGTTAGCTGCTGCTGATGCTCGGTTATTATTAGGATCAGGAATGAACTGGTGAGTCTCGTTATCATTTCGGGATTTCATTCCTTGAATGAACTGTATTTTCTGCATCTCGTTACTTGAAAATGATTCTTCCACAAAATTCGAAAGCCATTCCAACTCAGCCAAATCGTCATACTGTAAAAACAATACAACAACAACAATTTAATCAGTAACAAATATTTCACATTGTGGTTCCAATTATGATCTTCTTGACACTAGCGGTCTGGTTTGGGGTATAATCAGTAAAATTTTGAATTGAAAATAATAGAAATATTTCAATAGTTATTGTTCACGTTAAAATTAATTGCTGACGTGAATTGATTTTGAAATAAAAAATGCAGCATGGTCATCCCGACAAGTTAGGAAACCTGAATTTTCATTATCTTTGTATTCACTGTATTGTTTCCCTTTTCTTATTTTCACAGCAACCACACAGGAAAAGTAAATGTTGCTCTTTTCTAGAAGAAAACAAAAGCCATTAAATAAAATTCCTCACAAAAGCGTTAAAGTTACATGTCCAGTGACTACTTTTTCTCCCAGCTTTTATTTACATGGATAAAAGAAATTAAAACTAAAAACAGAAGCTTGTAACAAAATATTTATTTTATGCGTGCATGAAAATTATGATTACCGGGACGGAGAATTCACTGGAAAACTGTCCGTCGGGGAAATTCCGGCAGCCAATAATATTATCAACAGGTAATTGTGGGTCGTGATTGCTTCCGGACAATGAAGAATTGCATGAATTATCGACAACAGAAGAATCAGCGGAATTTCCGGTGACCGTAGCGTCGAACGTGCCATCAGTGACCATTCCATCGTCGTTAGGCAAGTCCAAGAGGTCCTCAACAACGAAATGGTCACCATTTTTGGCGTCGGAAAGGCGCTTTTCAGGTGTGAATTGGGAGTTGTAGTAACTTGCTTGGAAGAATTCAGGTGTTTCCATTGGTTTAGAAATTATGCAAATTTGGAGCTTAAAGAAGAATGTGTGAAAAGAGTGTGTGTTTTTGGTGTGAGAGGGAAAAATAGAGAGAAAAGAGAGAGTTGTGAGGAGTGAAGTGTTGGAGGAGAGAGAGAGAGAGAGAGAGAGAGGTGGAAGTAGAAGAGAAAGGAGAGGGGGTTTATTTGCGTTTGAAGGGGACAAGCAAACGGCTGAAATTTTGGATGTTGATCAGGAAAAATTATGGCTTTAAAAAAAGCTAGATATCTCGTTATTTCTTTAAAATAAAATACTAACAATTATTAAAGTGTCTTTATATTAAAATAGAAAAAGAGGTAAATTTTGGTAGTGAATTTACGTGATAGTCCTTTAACTAGTGATAATAATTTGTGTGGTTTACAAGTAATTGAGACAGCAAAATAAAAATAAAAAATGAAGTAAAGTATTTTTAGGCATGGAGTGTTACGAACACAATTTTCCCAACGGTGGACCACACGTGAGGTGTAAGGTGAAAATGAATATTGAATATGGGAATATGGTAATGGTCTTTACTTAATAACTAGGTCATTAGCTCCTTCCCACCTTCACTACCAACCCTTTCTCGTGTAAGAATAATTTGGTAAAAACTTACTCGTATTAAATGTGAGATATATGTCTTGCATTTACAGTTTTTAATACTTAATTATAATTAAGTAATATGTGTTTTCACTTCGAATTATATAGATTTTTAAAGTTAATTGTTTAGTTAGGTATAAACACCCGATGCGGGTAAATATTTATTAAAAGTATATCATAAGATAATCGAAGTACGCTCAAGCTAATTCGGTTATAAAAAGGAAAGCATCGTGTGGAACCAATTTTCTGTGATTACCAACACAAAATTTAATATGATCGATCTGTGCTTTGGTTGTATGTCGCCAAAATAGGTTTTGATTATGTTATACACAGAATGTAACATGAATGTTGTACGAAAAATTATTATAACTAAGTCCCAGTGCTCACTGATAACGTATACTTTATTTCTAATGAAATAATTTTTGATATAAGATGGTATTTTGTTAAAGCTGATACTCGAATAAGAATTCAACAGATTAGTGTACTTTATACACCATATATGTTGTACATTATGATTTCCCAAGTAGTACTCTTCATGCATAATATAGGTTTATCTATTATAATACTTGGGTTTAGGTCGTTTAGCTAGTTTCATCCTTTTTGGGTAGAGATTTGTAGAGAAAAAAACTATTGATATTGTGTGTTTTACATGCATAAAGACAAAATTACATATTAAATTGAGGGCAAAATGGGGCATACAATGTAAAAAATGTAGATATAAATAATAGTAAAAAACAATGGAAAAAGAAAGCATTGACAATACATGTCTTTACTAAAATCATTAGTTGAAGTGTTCAAATTAATGAGCAATATTGCATTATACTGTTACTACTAATTGAGAGTTTCTCCGAGGTTTGCTCGATAACCATGACGTGTTTTTTTAGAGTATTTCAATGGTAAAAAAATGTCACAATTCGAATTATAATAACATGGATTTAATTAATACTAACAGCTTGTTTGGATGGATGTTACCTATTGTATTGTATCGTATTGTTACATTAAATACGATGTTTGTTTTGCATATTACTTAAATTTTATTGTTCGTATTGTTAAATCCGTCGTTATGTAACGACGAAATATGCCACTTTATATAACCACTAATTTGGTGTGGTGTCGTTATCTTATCTTTTTCTCTCATCTTACCCTTCATTATTATTAAATAATTTTATTTTATCATTTAGCCTACCTTTTTATATAATAAATTTATCTTGTATCATAATTTTTCCTTATAATCTTGCAAGTTTATTTTTCATATTACTGGTGTATGATATATCATGAAACAATTTCAAACGATACCATCTATCCAAAAATAGTATTCATCAAATGATACAGTACAACACAATATAGTACTATACTATACATTATGAAATAATATGTAACAACCATCCAAACAAGCTGAAACCTTTTAGATCATTATTACTGAATCGAATATATTTCCCCATTAAACATGTAAAACGGAAGAGGAAAAACACCACGAGCCCACATATCCCACGTCTAAAGCTGATCATGAGGACAATTATTTACGCAATTTGTACAGCAATTATAACTGCACGTACCAACACCTGCAAAATCAAGTACAGTTTGCTTCTAAAGCAATGTCAATAACAACTTTGAAGAAAAAAGAAAAAGTCAAATACAATTACAACAGGGTATTTTAGGAAATAACTAATGAAAACTTGTCAAAATGGTTGTAAAAACTGAGAGAAAAGGTAATTAGTAAATTAATTAAAGAGAGACAAATGAGTGTTAAAATTCAACTCCGAAGGAACCGATCTAGCAGGTTTGTCGCTGCGACTCGTGCCACTATCGTCCAACTTTTACAGCCCGATTCCTCCACATTTAGTTTTAATTTTTGTCATAGGGATTCGTGTAAAAATATTTAGTTTTCTTCTCTTGACAGTTTATTCTAAAATATCTCTGAAGAAAATCCTTTATTTATTTCATTATTTTATCTCTACCCCTTTAAATTACTTTTTCTCATTTTGGTTCTTCCCCCAATTAAATTTTATCATCTAGTTCAGAACCCTTCCACTAAACAGCACCATGATTACAACTACGCTTGATAAAAACCAACGGTCTGGACAGGAGTGGCTTAAGGGTTAGGCCAGTAAAGCATTTGCTTTAAGCTCTTCTAATTTTTAGGGCTCCAAAAATATTTTTAATTTTTTTATGGTAGATCTTCTATCTTACGTTTACTTAGACAATATTGAAATTTATACAAACTCCGTATAAAAGTAGAAAAAATAATTGTTTATTTTTTAAGAATAAAAATATTTTAAAACTTTATATTAAACTACTCAAATCATCATATTGGTAAATAATATTTTTTACCATCAGATTCATGGTAACACATTATAAATAACATCTTAGTAACTTGAATTTTTTTCCCAATGTAAATATTAATACTTCATATTATATTTCGTAAGGTACTAAATTACAAATAGAATGAAAGAAAAAAGTCATGTAAATCTTAATATTATACTTTGTAAAATAACTACAGTATAAACATTTAAAAAAAACAGAAATGCCCAGTATCAAAAATTGGCGTGAGACGTCCTTGGGTCAGATCTTCCCAATGTGAAGATATTCCCTTCATGTCATTATTTTTTACTTTTTACCCGATAATGGGATGCAACTTTGGATTACATCGGGGTAGTTGGAAACGGAGCCTCTCAGCCACGTGTCGGCCGAGTATTCATTGGTGGGAGAAATCATAGGAAAGTGCTGATCCCAAGATGTAGTGGATAAGGTGTTCTGGTGACATAAGGGGTTATTTATGGCATCATCTACTCAACTTGGAAGGATACAACTCATCACTTTTTAGCTCACTACCATAATTGAGAGGTGCCGTGGAAGATAGTAGAATAATAAATATGCTTTCATCTTTAATTAGATCTCAAATATTGCAAATGAAGTGAATATTGGAGTTTATATTTTTATCGTACAACATAAATATATATATGTCAACTAACTAAAAGGTATTAAATATAGAGTAGATTAAAACTCTTTTAAAAGTCGAGTTAGACTATAGCTTAGCCTATAGAATTCAGTTTACTCTTCTCATTTTGTTATGCTTCGGATAAAAAGTTAAATCAGAATTTTCTTACTCACCATCAAATAAAATTGAGAAGACTGATATATAATAAAAGACATTATACCACCTTTTCGATTAACTATTTAATTTTCTTTTTCTGTCATTGTGTTACTCATCTTTAACTATTTAACTAACCTTACCATCTTTCACTCAACTCCAAATGTTTCAGTTCACTGTTCTCAACTTGTTTTTATTGTTTGGTCACCGAAAAGAGGAAGTATTTACCTCTGTCATTTATTGCATGATCAACCCAGCGAGTGAAAGGAAATGGCGATAGTTAACCAAACACCTTTTAGTCACCAATTAAAAAAAATATTACAGAGAAGAAATATATTGCTACACGTATTTATGAATATTGTTTCGAAGAATCGGTTTTATTTTTTATTTTTTATTTTTTAATAAAGACGTCAGTATTTGATTTAATTTTAATGATATTGGTTCTAAATTACTTTGGAAGAATTAATTTTGATTGTCTACTTTGGAAAGATCAATAAAATACTGTAACATATAGGCTTCATAAGACTGAAATTAGTAGTTTTTTTAAAACAAACTAAGCATACTTATTTGCTACAACAACAACAACGACAAAAAACTAAATATATTCCCATTAGATAGGGTCTGGGGAGGGTAATTTGTACGTAGATCTTACCCCTATCTAACAGGTAAAGAGGCTGTTTCGAATAGACCCTCAGCTCAAGGAGGGTAATAAGAAGAAGTAGATAGCAAGAAAAGAAGAAAGAGAGAAGAAGAAAAAAAAGAGATAAAAAATAAATAGTACCAATACTAATAAAAAGAAAACTTGCTAAGAAATCTTTACCGTAGAAAGAAATAGATTCTGGTCCTGTTACATACCGTAAAGAAATGCTATGACTTATGAGTAGGGTAGTATTTAAAATTTTCATGTTTGTTTCTTTTTATTTGTCACGAGGTATGAATTATATATTACAATACTTGCATATCAATATATCACTTACGTGGTTAAACTTATAAGTCCGTCGTATTTTTATAGGATTTTAAGCTAATATTTCTAGGTCTTTGTTTACCAATAAAATCGGATAAGAATTAAATTTGTAAGTGATTTAAGGATACCCGAATTTGTTTGACACAAAGTAGTAAATAAAATAAATTAAATAAATAAGGATGAAGTAAGCTCAAACCACACGAGGAAGACGATTTAAGCCTTAGTGAAATATTTGTCCTCGACTCGGGCTCGTAACAACAAGCACTGACGAACAAAAGCAAAAGAACTAATAATAGAAAATAATGATATATTGTCTTGGAATGCGTGTTAAAATGTCCTTTTCGAATAATCATACCCCCTTTATATAGTAGAGGAGTCCTGCTTTAGGTACAATTCTATAAAAGGTAAAATCTCCCGATTCACTCGTCACCGCTTCCTTATTGATACGTGCCGAGATTCTCGCTGTAATATCCGGCCGGTCACGAATATTTCGGTCTTATGTTGGCTATGCCGACAATGTTTCTTCGAAGTCGTTCGAGGCTGGGACCGATTCTGGGACCATGGCTTTTATATTCTCGAAGGCGGGCAACCTGCCCCCGGATTCTAGCCCGGTGGGATTTATGGTCGATCTTCAGTCCTTTATTGCCATGTCTTTAGCCTGTCTTACCATGTCGGAGGCTAGGATGCACCTCGAGCTCGATTTTACCCGTATACAGATAGTCCTCTCCTTTTTGGAGAGTAGACGACGCGAAACAACATGAGCTTCTGATTCTTACTTCATACACCGTGACAGAAACGACAAAACAATCGAAATGTCCCGTCAATTATGTCTTAATAGCATTAAATGCTTTTTAGTCGTAGATCGCCCATTCCTGGACGCGAACCGCCGCTGAAATACTATATATACCCCTTCCTTTGTTTGTTATAAGCTTACACCCAAACCTTCTACCCTCGTACCTTCAAGATTTCAATACTTTCTAGCACTTTTACTCTAGTTATTTGAGATCCTTTGCAAGAACTCTTGTACATCTTATCTCAATCCAACAAGTGCAATCCTTCAACTTCCTTTCTTTCCCCATTTTCCCTCCATTTTCTAACGAAATGGCAAAGATTTCTAAAATCGTTCTCCAGAAAGAAGCCCCTTCTACTTCGCGGCCGACTGCTAAAGTCGAGGAGACCGTTTCGCGTGTTGCCGTCGACGAACCAGTATCTGAACCCCCTTTGAAAATGTTCATCCCCAGATTATGCTCGGTCAGCGCCAATTTCAAAGTTGAAAAACCTTCCTCCTTACAAGGGCTGTGTGAGGAGGTCTCGAGATACATTTGCTCTATCATTGAAGAAGTCCTCCCTACGGTCCGAAAAGACTGCAACTAGGCCAACTAGGTCATATCACAGATACCCTATTCCGAGCGCACATGGCGCAAGCTCTCGAAGGGCCGTTGGAAGGTCCGTCCCATGGTGGGATTCCTTTCCTGAGTAGGTAATATTTGGGTTCCTCTTTTATCATTAAGTCTTCACTCCCTTTACTTCTTTTTGCAGGTTTATATAAGGATGTCGAACTTAGGCCTCCATCCGGCAGTGAGAACTTACCTGCCTAGTCCCCTGCTCTGAGGCAGGCCGAAGAGAAGAAAATAAAAAGGGGCTCCGAGTTCCCCGAGCTCGAAGAAAAAGAAAAAAAGAATAAGGTTGGTGCGCAAGCCAAGAGAAAGCACCACTTCCAGAGCACCACCTCCAGATTCACTCTACCGCTAAGAGATGAATTCGAAGAAGAAGAAGAAGAAGAAGCCTTTGTCCCGATGGCCCGCGTGCCGTCGCAGCTCGAAGGGCAAGGGGCTTTCGAACAAGAGAACCTCGAGTCCGTTGAAGGTCGATGAGAAGGCTGGGGCCGAGGCTTCCCGGGATGCAGGCAGTGCCTCGAAGGAAGCACTCGGTGTGATATACATCACTAAATCACCCTCGTTTACTGAGTCCAAATATAACGCGGCCCAAATGGTGAAAGATTGTCACAATAAAGGGTCTCACAAAGCGGACGACCCCTTCTACGACTTTTTTGATGGCATGGATTCCACCGCCATTGAGGAAGTTACCAGATTGGATGACTTAGAAAAATCAAAGAAGAGTACATCTTCGGGACAAGCGGGTCTTCCTTGAGTCTGAAACTGATCAACCGGTTCCCAGCTCCGAGTATGGATCTTGACAGAGTGATCCATCATCATCTCTGTTCCGGAGGATGCCCGGTTCCTCTCCTCTCCCGTAGGGGTGGCCAGTTACCTTCGGTGCTAGGTGACCGAGGAAGACCAAGCCAAGATGAACGAGGTAGACGCGCCCTGCCTATTCAATGAAGCACAACAGGCGCTGAACCTGGTAACACCGGATATCTCTTGATGACTTCAATTCTTCTTTTGTACTCAGACTAATTCATGCATAATCCTAACATTTCTCTTTGTATTTGTAGGCCTCGGTGCTTCACCATGAAACTTTCCTTCGGTATCGGGACGAGTTGAACCAGCTTGAAGCCGAAGTCCGAGGGCTTACTGAGAAGAGAGATACTCCCAAACTCCTCAGCGAGCAGCGTGAAAGAGAGGCTAAGAGCATTCAAGCTGAGTTGGAGGTGGTTCTGAAAGAACACGCGGACCTAGTTGAACAGGTAAACATAGTTGAAGTTAGTGACGATGAGCTAGACACGGTGACTAATAGTCGGAACCAGCAGGTCAAATAGAAGATTGATCGGATCGACCAGCTCTGAGCCGAGATGGATACAGTCAAGGTCGAAGCCAAAGAATGGAGAGACAAGATGGACTGCCTTGCCTAAAAAAAGGAGACTGCTCGGACGCAGTTGGCTTCAGCAGAGGTCCAGTTTCGAAAATAAAGGAAAAGGACGAGGTGCGGGCCCAAATAATTGAGGAGCTCTAGTCTCAGCTATGTTCGGCCATCTCCGATCGAGAAACCCTTGCCAAGGAGCTCAAAGTGGCCAAGTCGGTGGTTGAAGTGACCAAAGCTGATGCCGACGAGATGGTGGCCCAGTATAAGGATGATGCTGAGGCATCCCAGGACCGCTTAAGGGACACGGTCGAATACACGAAGTGGCAGTCTCGAAAAGAGGCTCTCGAGGAGGTTCATGCTCGGGGTTTTGATGTGTCAGCCAAGATTACAACCGCTAAGGGGTTTGAGGACGAGGCCAGGAAGTTGGCGTATTTCGAGGATGAAGAAGACTCCGAGGGATCAGGCAGATCCAAGGACGAGGAAGACTCTTATGGTCCTGGTGATGAGGCGGGCTCCGGTGAAGACCAAGCCGTTTAAGTACTTTGTATGTTTTTCTTTTGCACTTTTGTACCTTTTTTGTCAAGGCCATTTGGCCTTTGTAAAGATCGTTTCATGTATGTGTGTGTATATATATATATATATATTCCCTTCGACACTTTTTAAGCTCGTTTCTTTTTTGCTTTGTTCTTATGACTGTAAAAATATCGAAATGCCTTAGCATGTAATAATTATGTCTTGCTCGGAGGTTCGAACAACCTTTCTTTCGATATCATTTTGTTTACGATTCGTGGGGGCTCGGTATGACCTGAAGAGTTCCCCAAAATACTTAGAACTTTTTAGATTATAATTTTGCCGAAGTTAGCCTTTTGAATCGGTTTAACAATATTGAAGGCCTTGTTTTTTGTTACGGGTCTCAGACGTCTCCGAGCCGTTTTAGTATGGCCGTAGCCTTTTTAGTTCTGGTGTTGCCAGTGGGGTTGTTACCCCAATTTTTTCGATCTTGCCCAAGATAACAGTCCCCGAATGGGGATGGACGTAGCCTTTAAGGTTCGGGCACTGCCTAATAGGTCTTGTGCCTCTAGGCTCTGATATCCCGGGCCGTCCGAGTTTGTCTTTGGACGGCAGTCCCCGAGTGAGAGCGATCCTTTGAACTCGGATAAAGGCGGCCCTTGGTATCGATATCTTTAGGGGATCGAATGCAGGAAATTCCTTAAGATAGGAAATAAAAATTTAAGGGATAAGATATTTATCCGCAAGGTAGAAACTTTTTTTTTGTTTTTGTGCGTAATATATATGGTTACACATGTGTACAAGCCTTGTGTCAAGGCTCGAGAAGTTTATGTGGGCATGGTTCTTTTGATCGTTTGGCTCTTACAGTACATCTTATCGATCGAGCCGAGACTATTCGATCACAAAGTTTCTTTCCTTGCTAAAGTCATTATCCAAGGGTGATGCCCCCGGTGTTCGAGGCCGATCATAGATAAGCATCGAATACTTTTTTCGTGATATTCGATACCGGTTCGTAGCTCACCTTCAATTCTAAGTTAGCACAATTTACTGTTTCCTCGTTAAAAACCTTGCCGGAAAACCCATTTGGGACAAAACCGGTCCAAGGAAAAAAAGAGCGCAACGCGTGCTTTCAGGCCTAAAAATTGTGTTGTTCTTTGACGGTCGCCTGCAAGTGTTGGTTCAAAATGCAAATAAGTAAAAGGAATAAATGGGATCGTACTTAGCAATAATATCACTTCAAGTGAGTTACGTTCCAATTGTTCGGTAGTTGCTCATAGTTCATTGTTCCGAGTTTGTATGATCCCTTTCTGGTGATCTCAATAATTTGATAAGGACCTTCCCAGTTTTGGCCCAACTTCCCTTTGTTCGGGTTCCGGGTGCTTAACGTGAACTTTCTTAACACTAATTCCCGGACATTGAAATGTCGAAGGTTGGCTCTTCGATTGTAACACCTTTCAATCTGTTATTTTTAGGCGGCCAACCGAACAAAGGTGGCTTCGCGCCTTTCATTTATCAGATCCAGGTTCGTATTCACGGCTTCATTATTTGATTCTTTGGTTTCATATCGGAGCCTAAGACTCAGTTCTCCAACTTCGACCCGTATTAGAGCTTCAGCATCGTAAACCAGCGAGAACGAGGTGGCCCTAGTACTGGACTTCGAGGTCGTACGGTATGCCCACAGGTGTTCGGGCAAGATTTCTTTCCATTTTACCTTGGTGTCGGTCAACCTCTTTTTGAGGGTTTGGAGTATAGTTTTGTTAGTGGACTTTGCTTGTCCGTTCCACTAGGGTGGTAGGGTGTTGATAGGATCCTTTTGATCTTATGGTCCTCGAGAAACTTGTTTGCTTTGCTGCCGATGAACTGTTTCCCGTTGTCACACACAATCTCAGTCGACACTCCGAACTGGCATATGATGTGGTCCCAAATGAAATCAGTGACTTCCTTCTCCCTAACCTTGTCATATGCCTGGGCTTCCACCCACTTAGAAAAATAATTAGTTATAAACAATATAAATTGAGCTTTACCGGGTGCCCATGGAAAGGGGCCAACGACGTCCATCCCCAATTTCATGAACGACCAGGGTGACAAGACCGAATGGAGTAACTCCCTGGGTTAATGAATCATCGGAGCATGCCTTTGACATTCATCACATTTTTGTACGAACTCCTTCGCATCCTTTTCCATGTCGATCCAGTAGCCGACTCTGATTATTTTTTGAACCGATGATTCGGCGTCTGAATGATTTCCGCAGGTATCTTTGTGAATTTCCCTCAAAAAGTACTCAGTATCTCCCGGTCCTAGACATGTCGCGAGTGGGCCATCAAATTTTCTTCTGAATAGGGTTCCGTCTTTAGACAAGCTAAACCAGGTTACCTTCGTATGCATGGCCCTCGATTTTTTTGGATTTGAGGGCATTTTTCCGGTCTTCAGATATTCTATATATTTGTTTCTTCAATCCCAAGTTAGGCTCATTGAGTTTATCTCGGCATGTCCTTCTTCCACTACTGATCTTATCAATTGTACGACTGCCCCCGAGTTGAACTCATCGTCCTCGACTGATGACCCCAAGTTAGCAAGGGCATCAACCTAACTATTTTGGTCCCAAGGTATGTGTTGTGGAGTCCACTCCTTGAACCAATGTAATGTTACCTGCAACGTATCCAGGTACTTTTTCATTCGTTCCTCTCTGACCTCGAACGTCCCATTAACTTGGTTCACCACAAGGAGGGAGTCGCACTTTGCTTCGATCACCGCCGCCCCCAAGATTTTGGCTAGTTCGAGACCTACAATCATGGCCTCATATTCGGCCTCGTTGTTAGTCAATTTTACAGTCCTAATAGATTGTCTAACTATATTGCCTGTTGGTGGCTTCAATACAATGCCATGTCCTGACCCTTTTGCGTTCGAGGCATCGTCTGTAAAGAGGGTCCAGATCCCCAAAAAAGTCCACGAGCTTAACAATAGCTCTCTTTCGACCTCGGGTATTAGGGCCGGCGTAAAGTCGGCCACAAAATCTGCCAAAATTTGAGATTTAATGGCAGTCTGGGGCTGATATTCAGCATCATACCCGCTGATCTCCACGGCCCATTTGGCCAACCATCCCGAGATCTCGGGTTTATGCATTACATTCCTCAATGGGTAAGTATTTACAACGCATATGGGGTGACATTGAAAATACGGGTTTAGCTTCCTAGAGGCACTTAGCAAAGCGAGCGCCAATTTCTCTAGGTGAGGGTATCTAGTTTTGGCCTTACCTAAAGTCCTACTAACATAGTAAACTGGAAATTACATACCTTTCTCTTCCCGAACTAGGACTCCACTTACCGTTATCTCCGATACTTCCAGGTATATGTATAGATTCTCATCTGTCTTTGGCGTGTGGATCAGCGATGGGCTAGATAGATATCGCTTGAGCTCCTCCAAGGCCTGTTGGCACTCCGGGGTCCATTAGAAATTATTCTTTTTTTTCAACAGTGAGAAGAACCGACGGCTCTTGTTGGAAGACCTCGAGATGAATCGCCCCATGGTGGCTATGCGTTCAGTTAATCTTTGTATGGCCTTCACATTGTCCACAACAGTAATATCTTTGATGAATTTGATCTTATCGGGGTTGATCTCGATTCCCCAGTTACATACCATGAATCCGAGGAATTTATCGGATCCGACTCCAAATGCACACTTCTAAGTATTCAGCTTCATATTGTATTTCTTCAATATGTTGAAGGTTTCATGCAAATGTTTCAAATGTTCCTCTGCTCGTAGGGACTTAACCAATATATCGTCAATGTAAACCTACATTGATTTTCCTATTTTTTCCTCGAGCATCCCGTTTACTAGACGTTGGTAAGTGGCACCATCATTTTTAGTCCGAATGACA
The DNA here is from genome assembly GCA_005239525.1 of Nicotiana knightiana. NCBI lineage: Eukaryota > Viridiplantae > Streptophyta > Magnoliopsida > Solanales > Solanaceae > Nicotiana > Nicotiana knightiana. Next base: position 45,472 of record MDKJ01036711.1, read on the forward strand.
TCATGTTATAGCAGTAGGTGCCGTACTTAGTGATGAAGGAGGTTTTTTCCTGATCGCCCTGATTCATCCGTATTTGGTTGTACTCGGGATAAGCGTCGAGAAAACTGAGGATCTCGTGGCCGCCTTTGGGAAATGCCTTATTCAAATCTTTACAGTCTACACACATTCTTAATTTATTCCTTTTTTTAGGGACTACCACTATGTTTGCTAACCAATACCGGTATTTAACCTCCCGAATGGACCCTATTTTAAGGAGTTTAGATACCCCATCCTTGATGAAATCATGTTTGACCTCAGACTGGGTCTCCTCTTCTTCTTGACCGGGTGGAACTTCGGGTCCAGGCTTAGCTTGTGAGTGGTTATTTCCGGCGGGATCCATGTCATATCAAGGTGGGACCAAGCAAAATAATATTCTTTATCTATAAGAAATTGAATGATGTTTTTCCTAAGCTCGAGTCTTAACCCCATGCCCACGTATACCTTTTGATCGGGCAAGTGTTCGATTATTATGACTTGATCCAGTTCCTCGACCGTTGATTTGGTAACTTTGGAATCGTCAGGGGCTATGAATATCAAGGAACTCCCTAGTCGTCATCCTCGTCTACCCCTTGTTCTATCGGCAATTTCACTATTTGCCTCGTCTTTGGCCACCGGATTCGGACCCTTCGATGTCGAGAGTGTGGATGCCGAGATCACCTCATCTACCGCGAACATTTCCTTGGCAGCTGGTTATTCCCTGTAAACTATTTTGGTTCCTCTGGGTGTTGGAAATTTCATTACCTGGTGTAGTGTTGAGGGTATTTCTCTCATGTTTTGAATCCATGGCCTCCCAAACAAAGCGTTGTATCTCATATCTCCTTCGATTACAAATAACTTGGCTTCCTGAATGGTTCCGACGAAGTTCACCAGTAATGTTATCTCCCCTTTAGTGGTCTCACATGCCATGTTGAACCCGTTCAGGACTCGGACCGCAGTACGATCTGATCTTGTAGGCCGAGTTGTACCACAACCGTCGATCTGATGATGTTGGATGAGCTACCTGGATCAATTAACACATGCCTAACTCGTGATTTATTGAAGAATACCAATATTGCCAGTGCATCGTTATGGGGCTGCAGGATCCCCTCAACGTCTTTGTTGTTGAAAGACAAGGTTCCTTCCGGTATGTAATCCCAAGTCCGTTTTTTCCTTGTAATGGATACTTTGGTTCACTTCAGCATCGGCCCTTGGGAAATGTCGACCCCACCGATGATCATGTTAATGACGTGCTGAGGTTCCTCATGCTCGGTCTGCTTATTAGAATCCCAGTTCCTGAAGTGGTTCTTGGCCCGATCACTCAGGAACTCTCGGAGATGTCCTTTGTTGAACAGTCGGGCCTCCTCCTCTCTTAATTGTGGGCAATCTTGTTATATGGCCATTAGTGCCGTGATATTTGCACATTGGGTTATTATCCCTTTGGGTTAGATCAGACTGCAGAGGTCGAGTCCATTTGGTATCTTTGATGCGTTTGATGGCAGATACGATAGCGGCGACATTGACATTGAAGTTGTACTCTGATAATCTTGGCGCTTCTTTAGACCCGACGAACCTGTCAAAGCTGTTTTTGCTCATGAGACCTCGGTTGTTTTGACCGCAGTCATTTCTCGTTTCATTTATCATAGGGTTCCACCTAGACCCACTGCTTCTTCGGTCTCTATTGTACGGCTGATACCGATCCCTGTTTGATCTCGGTTCACGTTCGATGTCTCTCTTGACTCTGTCAATGATTCTGACAGGATACACGGACCTGGAAGGGGCCCCAAGGTGATCATCTTCGACCCTGATTTTCAATTGATACCGCTTATGGACATTGGCCCAAGTGATGGCCAGATATTCTAACAAGTTTTGTTTTAACTGTTGTGAAGCCGACGAGCTTCGAATGTTAAGTCCTTGGGTAAAAGCTTGAACGGCCCAATCATCAGCAACCGGTGGCAGGTCCATCCGTTCCATTTTAATCCAGAACACGAACTCTCTGAGCATCTCATTATCCTTTTATTTTACTTTGAAAAGGCCTGATTTCCCGGTCTCGACCTTGATAGCCCCGGTGTGTGCTTTTACGAAGGAATATACAAGCATAGCAAACGAGTCAATAGAATTAGGAGGTAAGTTGTGATACCATATCATAGCTCCTTTTGACAGGGTCTCCCGAACTTTTTCAACAAGACAGACTCGATCTCATCATCCTCCAAGCCGGTCCCTTTAATGGCATATGTATAGGAGGTCACATGCTCATTTCGTTCGGTCGGTCGGTTGTACTTAAGAATATCGGGCATGCAAAACTTCTTAGGGATCGACTTTGGATCCGCATTTGGAGGAAAAGGTTTTTTAACGAACTTCTTGGAATGCAGGACTTTTAATATCGGCGGTGCTCCTGGGATTTGGTCTTCCCTGAAATTGTAGGTTTCCACCTTTTTGTCATTAGCTTCGATTTTCTTCTCTCATGATTCTACCCGTTTTGTCAGTTCTTCGATCATCTTTATGATCTCGGGGTTGATCCTTGATTTATTTACATTCGGCCTCTCTATGATGGGTTCATTTTTTCGGGTGGCTTCCCAGTAAACTGATCTGGTCCCTTCCAATGTCTTATATATTTTGGGCTGCTGATCGAGCTCTACCACAGACGCTATTCTCGGGGTCGGTAGGTAGATTTTCATTGATGGCCACATGTGAGTTAGTTTAATCGTGTCAGCGACCGAAATTCAGACGGGATCAACAGGTGGTTCCTCGCCACTGGGCACTATGTTGTTATTTTCGACGTGACGACCAGACTCGTCGTCAACATGTAGAGGTGTTGGCTGGGAGTTTGACATTTTGATCTTTAATCGATAATTAGAGACACTCCAAAGAACAAGTGCAAAGTAGTTTGTGTTTTATAGAAATTTGTATCAAATAGCCACTATTATCCTCAGCCCCACGGTGGGCGCCAAACTGTTTACCCTCAAAATCGGATAACAATTAAATTTGTAAATGGTTTTAAGGATACACAAATTTATTTGACATAAAGTAGTAAATAAGACAAATTAAATAAATAAAGATAAAGTAAGCTCAAACCACTCGAGGAAGACGATTTAAGCCTTAATGAAATATTTACCCTCGACCCGGGCTCGTAACAACAAGCACTGACGAACGAAAGCAAAAGAATTAATAACAGAAAATAATTATGATATATTGCCTTGGAATGCGTGTTACAATGTCCTTTAAAAATAATCAGACCCCCTTTATATAGTAGAGGACTCCTGCTTTAGGTACAATTCAATAAAATATAAAAAATCTCCTAAGTCACTAGTCGCAGGTTCCTTATGGATACGTGCAGAGATTCCTGCCGTAATAACCGATCGGTCACGGATATTTCGGTCTTTTGTTGGCTATACGGACAATGTTTCTTCGAAATTGTTTGAGGCTAGGACCGATTCCGGGACCATGGCTTCGATATTTTTGAAGGCGGGCGTCCTGCCCCTAAATTCTAGCCCGGTGGGACTTAGGGTCGATCTTCAGTCCTTTATTTCCATTTCTCGAGCCTGTCTTACCATATCGGAGGCTAGGATGCACCTCGTGCTCGATTTCATCCGTATACAGTCTTGATACCTTAGCTTTAGCCATTAGGTTGAGGCATCATAGGAGATATTTGAGCCCTTTATCTTGCTCTAACTGTATTCAAGAGAAAAAGACTTTTCGAAAATGCTGCAGTTTAATCTGATTTTTCAGCCAACAATTAGTGCTGATACAAAAAGGATAATATTTATGATTGAATTGTGCGCATCATATTTGTTGACCTTTTATAACAAAAGTTAAAGCTTGTTTACCTCGAAATACGAGTAACAATTAAACTTGTAATGTGGTTATAAGGATACGTGATCCGATTCAATGTCAATTGATAAATAGCTAAATGAATAAAGGAATTAAATGATTGTAATAGATCAAACTAGTGTCGTTTGCAAGTTATCAACTTCAGTTCAGAATAGTTTCGAGATCGAACGTTAGGAACCACAAGAACAATAATATGAACAATAAGAATAGTAGAGAATTAAGAGAGAGTATGAGAGCAGAGTGTTTGTATTTCTCAGTAATTGCGTATATGATTCATGTGTGTTACAAGTGAACATGGTTCCTCTTTATATAGTAGAGGAATCCTTAATAAGGTAAAACTCTAATTTCGGAAGCAAAATAACTGATTGATAGTAATAACCATTAATGGTTCTGCCAATACCGAGATTCCCGCCGAGATTGGTGGTCGATTGCGTATATCCTGTTATTCTGTTACTTCGATGTTGATTTAGCCTGATCTCGATCCCTCAGTCTTCGTGTTCTTCCAGTTCGAACTTTCTTTGGTACGGACTTACTCTCGAGGCAGACCCTCGAGCCCGTAAAATCGGGTGTGATCGATTTTAACCATATACAGATAGTTCCCGCGTTTCTTAGAATGAAATGATAATAAACGATTGAGCCTCGATTCCTTGATACCTCGATCATGACATCATCTTCGTGACATAAGCGATGGATGTGACCGAAATGTCCCGTCGGTTAGGTTCCCAAAAAATTATCAATGCATTTCAGGCATCGGTCGACCACAAGTGATACTGAACCGTCGTCTTAAACCTATAAATACCACCTCTTTAGTTGATTCAAACTTTACTTTGCTTTGATCATAAACTCTTGAGTTCCCAATCCTTCTTATCTTTCTCATCGTCTGTTATTGCGTCACGTTGTTTTCACTGTAGCCGCTAGTTTTACACCTCCTTTCTACTTCCTTTATAGTGCCGTAAAAGGAAAGACGCTTCTTCTTCTTCTTCCCGGACGGCCGGTGATAAGACACCGGTTGAACCGGACCCCCTATGAATACGTTCCTGGCCCATGCATCCTAAAAACTTACTTTAAAGTCGATAACCCCTCATAGGTGCCGGGCCAATGCGAATATGTGTTCGATTACCAAGGGACATGTCGATGCCATGAAAGAGGACTGCAAATGGGGTCCGGAGGTAGTGGTGCGCATCCCTACACCCTAAGAGAGCATCACCACACACGTGAAGGGGTTCTTAAGTGTCTACACTTACCCCTTCACATTGGTCCCCGTCGACCCTGTGATTTTTGACTTCTTCAGGAGGTACGAAGTCAGACTCGGTCAGCTCCACCCTTCACTCTGGCGCATAGTTATCATGTTGCTTTTATACTTCAATGAGGCCGGGGGGGTTGGATATCACTCTGGACCATATCATTCAGTTGTAAAGGCCTAGGTCTACCGAGGGTTAATTAGGCTCAACTGCCAAGCAACAAAGGCTCTATTCTCAAACATCAACGAGGATAAATACCAAGACTGGATGAGCCGATTCATACAGGTAAGGACCTGTGACATAATACCAAAGGAAAAGATGTCGTTCCCTGAGGAGTGGAAATCCAAGCGTAAGCAAATTTTTGTTCTTTAATTATGTGCTTATTTTGATTTAGCCTAACATTTCTCTTTAATTATGTAGCTGTCCCTTGGATGCCCGAGGCGGTGCCCGATTTTTAAGAATGGATCCATAAGCTCGCCTCTACTTCGACTCGTGCTGAATGAGTGTGGAGGGATTTGGCCAAAGGAAGAGGCCAAGAACCATGGTAAGGGTCTCTCTTATGTATTTTGAGGCAATTACATGTTTTCTTCATTGCTAATCTTTCTTCATGTAGCTCTGACCAAAGATGCCATTCTGAGGCCTATGAGTGAAGGTGGAGAAGCTAATTCCCCGGCTCCGAGGTCGGAAAAGGATAAGAAGAGAAAAAATCTCTCGAAATACGAGGATTCTAAACCCCAACCTTGAAAGGTGAGGAGAAAAACGGCCGGTCTCTCAGCGAATGCGATCCAAAAGTTGAGGGAACATGATGAGGAAGAAAAAGAAGACACTTCGGTGTTGATAACTCGCCTCGAAAGGCCGCCGAGGTCGCCTCGCATTCCGAGCTTCCACCTGCCATAACCGAGCCTCACATCGAGGAGGCTTCAAAGAAGAGTTCTGGGGTGAACCCTACATCTCCCGAGGTCGAGATGAATTCTCGATCATCGAATTCTACACTGTGCGGGGCCAGTTTTGAAACTTGAAAAATCTGACAGAGCGCCCCGAGCGATTCGCTCGGGGTCATGACAATAGGTCAATTGCATTCAATGCCGGTCTTCTCTGAAGAGGCAATAAGGGAGGCCCAAAGGCTGAAGACCACCGAGATCGGCAAAGGCTCTAGCGCTAGTGATCCCTTCTGGGATTGCTTTGTGGGGGTCGATGATGACTCCGATATTAATGACGCTTCGATCCTCATGACGGAAGCCCAACGTCTTTTTTCCAAGGTAAGTGCCAGTAGATTTTTGGTTATTCTTTTTCGCCTTCTTTCCAAGGTCATTCTCTTATAAACCTAACTTGTGTTTTCCCCTTTGTATAGGCCTCTGCCAAATTCCGGGCTAACCTTAGTCAGTGTGAAGCCGATCTCCAAAGGGTCTCGGAAGAGAGAAATGCCCTGAAGATTCTTTGTGGCCAAAATGATAAGGTCATAAAGGATCTTCAAGTGAACCTGGCCAAGGATCATGAACATGAGTCCGAGTTAGACAAGCAGGTAACCACCCTTCTGACACAGTATGGAATCGACTCAATTGTGGAAGCTAACACTTTGATATCTCAGCTGCAGCAGAAGGTGGAGAAGATCGAGCTGCTCCGGGCAGAGGTCGATCAGGTCAAGACCGACTGTGATCAGTGGAAATCTAGAATGGACCGCCTTGCTACGAAAAAGGAGACAGCTTTGGCCAAATTATCTTCGGCAGAGGCCCAAATCCAAAGCCTTAGAGAAAAAAGTTCGGGTTAGGCCAAGAGGGTCGAAGAACTCGAAACCGGGCTTACTGAGGCCAAGGCCGAGATCGAAAAAACCAAGGTCATGGCGAACAAGTCCATAGACATGTACCGGGCCGATGCCAAAGATGTCCAAACTCAGCTGAGGGAGGCTTCCGACCGGGAGCTGTGGCGCAATGACTTGGCGAAGTGCCAATCCCGGAGGGAAACCCTTGAGGAGATTCATGCTTGAGATTTTGACCTCTCCGAGGAAATTGCTCGGACCAAAGAGCTTGAGACCGAAGCCAGGCAGCTCGTCTCTTCCGATGATGAAGATGGACCAGAGGACAGTCGAGGCGAGCCTGAAATTGGAGAAGACGGAGATGAGGCTGCTGAAGAAGATACCCTGGAGAAGCTGCTCGAGATGAAACCAGTGTCGAGGGGACTAGCCCCGATTGTAGTTAGGTTATAACTTCTTTTCTTTTTAATGTTGTAAGGCTTTGACCGGCCCCTTTTACATGTTTTTTGGTATAATAGAATTTGTAAAGTTCTCTTTGATTCCTTCGTATGTTTATTTGCCTTTGTTGAAAATTATTATTGTTTCAGTTCAACTCATAATTGGAGTAAACCCTTAATCTTTTCGATTTCACAAAAGCAAGTCCCCGAGTTTGAAACTCATTCAAGACCGTGTCTCGTGGATGGCTCGATCGAACTGAGTTATCTTTAATAACCGAGTTCGAATGAATCTTGAGTTTTAGGATAAAGTGAACCCTTAGGTTTTCATCAAATGACTGTTAAGTATTTCAAGCTTACCGCTATATACCCTTTAGGTGAATCTTTGATCTGTAGTTAACATTAGTTTGAGCTCGGAATAACAAAACCATTGGGTTTGAATCGAGTGAGATAGAGGTATCGAACTCTAATTGTATTGGCCCTTAGGCTTATTAGATCGGCCCTTAGGCTATTTATATTGGCCCTTAGGCTCTTTAAGTTGGTCCAGTCCGGCCTATAAAACGACTATCAGTTTTCTCTTTTCGGCTAAAAGACTCAGTGAAAATTTCTTTATGTCTTAGCATGTGTTTTTTGTACCCATTGGGTTTTTAGAGGGCCTGATAATCGGAACCCTATTTTCTCTTAACTTGTTTGTGTTAAGATAATTTGATACCTCTTGAGGTTTTTTTGAAGGCTGATATTATCGGAGCCTTTAAGTTCAAGGGCTGATTTTATCGAAGCCCTTTTTTATTTGCTTTTGCCGAGGGTAGCTTTATTTAACCTATTTTTCAAAGTATTTGAAGGACTTTAGTTTGTGGCGGAAGTCGGACGTCTCCGAGCCGCATTATTTTGATCGTAGCCTTTAATATGGTTGTAGCCTTCGGGTATATCACTTAGACTTGTTTCCCGATAGCTTTTCGAACTTGTTCGAAATGTTAGTCCCCGAGTATAGTGGCCTTGGCCTATATATCGACGGATGCCTCTTTGAGGTCTTATGATATCGAACTTAGATAGCTCGAATGCACAATCCCCGAGTGTTCGAGGCATGCTTGTACTTGGACCTTGAGCCATTTTTCACAAGTGTTAGTTTTTCACAATAGATTCTGCACAATAAGTACATGACTCATATAGTACAAAATTTATTTCGAAACATGAGATGTTCGAGAAAAGAGAATGCTTCTTTGAATAATTCATGCGTACATATTTTGTTGTTGGGATTCGGTTAATCTATATGGGTACGGTTCATTCGACAGTTTGGCCCATTACAAAATTCTTCCTTTCGAGACCCATTGGTACTAGGTATATTTCTCGAATACATAACATCCGAAGGTGATGCCCCCAATATTCGAGGTTTATTGTAAAGAAGCCTTGGATACTGTTGAATTATCCTCAGGTATCACATAGTTTTTACCTCATTAAAAACCTCACCGGAAAAACCCATTTGGGATAAAAATCAGTCTAAGGGAAAAAGAGTGCAACGCGTACTTTAAAACCTGAGGTCTTGATTTCTTGGGTCGAATTCCTGCAATGAGTTAGTTTTGAATATTTATGTAAATGAAAGAAAAAAGAAAGTCCATACCTTAGCAATAGCACCGCTTAAGGAGTGATATGTTCCAGTTGTTCGATAATGGTTCGTCGTTCATTTTTCCGAGCTTGTAAGATCCTTTCCCGACTATGTCAACGATTTGATAGGGTCCTTCCTAGTTAGGACCGAGCTTCCCTTCACTAGGGTCTAGAGTGTTGATGGTGATATTTCTTAGAACTAAGTCCCCGACTCTGAAGTGCCGAAGATTGGTTCTTCTGTTGTAATACCTCTCCATTCGTTGTTTTTGTGCGGCCATTCGAATGAGTGCCGCTTCTCGTCTTTCATCCAACAGCTCGAGGCTGGTATTCATTACCTCGTGGTTTGATACCTCTGTTGTTTGTCGAAACCTGGAGCTAGGCTCTCCGACTTCTACTGGTATCAAGGCCTCGGATCCGTATACTATGGAAAACGGAGTTGCTCCGGTGCTGGACTTCGATGTTGTCCGATATGCCCATAGAACCTCGAGCAATTTTTCTCTCCACTCCCTTTGTCTTTGTTTAGCCTTTTCTTCAAGTTTTGGGTGATAGTCTAATTCGTTCATTTGGCATGTCCGCTCCCACTAGGGTGATACAACGTCGATAGTAGCCTCTTTATTTTGTGATCTTCGAGGAATTTTGTAACTTTACCGCCGATGAATTGTTTGCCATTATCACACACTATTTCCGCTGGTATCCTGAATCGGCATGCGATGTGATCCCATATAAAATCGATCACTTCCTTTTCCCTTACTTTTTCAAAGGCCTGTGCTTCAACCCATTTAGAGAAATAGTCAGTCATAAATAATATGAACTTAGCTTTACTTGGGGCCGATGGCAAAGGTCGACGATGTCCATTCCCCACTTCATGAATGGCCATGGGGATAAGACCGAGTGAAGTTTCTCGCCAGGCTGGTGTATCATCGGTGGAAACCTTTGACATTTGTCGCACCTTCGAACGAACTCCTTAGAGTCTTTTTCCATGCTATCCCAATAATATCCTGCTCTGATGACCTTTTGAACCAGTGATTTGGCGCCAGAGTGGTTCCCACAAGTGCCTTCATGGATTTACCGTAAAACATAGTAAGTATCTTCCGGTCCCAAACATACCGCCAGTGGACCATCGAACATTCTTCTGTATAGCATTCCGTCTTCGTCTAATGTGAATCAAGTAGCTTTAGTTCGTAAGGCCCTTGATTCTTCGGATGAGATGGTAACTTCCCATTCTTTAAATATTCGATATATTTGTTTCTTCAGTCCCAGGTTAAGCTTGTAGAATTTATTTCAGCATGTCCTTCCTCGATTACGGATCTCAAAAGTTGGACGACAGTCCCCGATTTGATCTCATCTTCGTCGACCAATGACCTCGATATTTTGTTCTCGATGTACATGCTGTAGAGTCCATTCTTTGAAGCGGTGCAGGGTCACCTGCAATTTGTCTAAGTACCTCTGTATCCTGTCATCTCGAACTTCGAAGGTTTTGTTTACCTGGTTAACTACCAGTAGGGAGTCACATTTAGCTTCAATGACTTCCACTCCCAAGATTTTAGCTAGTTCGAAACCTGCAATCATAGCCTCATACTCGGCCTCGTTGTTAGTCTGTTTGGTCGTCTTAACTAATTATCTAATAACATTGCCCGTAGGGGGTTTCAAAATAATACCGGGCCCAAACCCTTTCACATTCGAAGCACCGTCCGTGAGAGGGTCCATACCCCCGATGATATACCCGATTTAAGCAGAAGTTCCTTTTCTACTTCAGGTACGAGGGTTGGTGAAAAGTCTGCCACGAAGTCTGCTAATATTTGAGACTTGATGGTTGTTCGGGGTTGATATTCGATATCGTACCCGCCAAGTTCTACGACCCATTTGGACAATCGGCCCGATAATTCGGGCTTGTGCAAAACATTTCGAAGTGGATAAGTGGTGATCACACATATGGGATGACACTGAAAATATGGCTTTAATTTTCTAGATGCGCTTATTAGTGCTAGCGCCAATTTTTCTAGGTGTGGATACCTAGTTTCGGCATCTCCTAAGGTTCGACTCACGTAATAAACTGGAAACTGCGTACCTTGTTCTTCTCGAACTAATACACCACTCACCGCTATCTTGGACATCGCCAAGTATAGGCATATCTTCTCATCTGCCTTTGGAGTGTGGAGAAAATGTGGGCTCGAGAGGTATCGTTTCAATTCCTCCAAAGCTTGCTGACATTCTGGGGTCCATGTAAAGTTATTTTTCTTTCTGAGTCAGGAAAAGAACCTGTGGCTTCGATCTGATGACCTCGAAATGAACCGGCCTAGGGCAGCTATTCGTCCAGTTAGCCTTTGAACGGCTTTCATGCTGTCCATGATGGTGATGTCCTCGATGGCCTTAATTTTATCGGGGTTGATCTCGATTCTCTGATTTGACACCATGAAGCCGAGGAATCTGCCCGAGCCGACCCCGAAAGAACACTTTTCGGGGTTAAGCTTCATGTTGTATCTCCTCAAGATTTCGAATGTCTCATGTAAATGATTCAAATGGTCATATGCGCGTAGGGACTTAACTAACATATCGTCAATGTAAACTTTCATTAATTTACCTATCAGTTCTTCGTACATCTTGTTAACTAGGAGTTGATATGTAGCTCCCGCAATTTTTAGCCCGAAGGGAATTACATTGTAACAGAAAGTTCCATAACAAAAGAAGTCTTTCCTGGTCTATTGGGTCCATCTGGATTTGATTGTACCCAGAATAGGCGTCGAGAAAGGTAAGTATCTCGTGGCCGGCTGTGGCGTCGATCATCCGATCGATGTTAGGCAAAGGAAAAGAGTATTTGGACATGCTTTATTCAAGTCCTTATAATCTACACACATTCTAAGTTTGTTCCCCTTCTTGGGGACCACGACTACGTTAGCTAACCATTCGGGGTATTTTACTTCCCGAATGGACCCTATTTTAAGAAGTTTGGTTACCTACTCCTTTATGAAGGCGTGCTTTACCTCGGATTGAGGCCTTTTATTTTGCTTTACTGGTCTGAACTTGGGATCCAGGCTCAGCCGGTGAGTCGTTATCTCGGGTGGGATTCCTGTCATGTCTAAATGGGACCATACAAATCAATCCATGTTATCAATAAGAAAGTGAATTAGTTTTCTCCTGATCTCGGGGGTCAACCCCGTTCCCAGGTATACCTTTCGTTTGGGTAGATACTCGATCATTACCATCTGTTCCAGCTCCTCGACCGTTGACTTGGTTGCATCCGATTCTTCGGGAACGAAGAAAGTTCGAGGAGTGATAAAATCCTCTTCTTCTCATTCGATTACCTGTTTATCCGAGGCTGGGGACGGTAATTGCTATTTGGATGCTTGCTTATCTTTGGTGCTCGACTTTTCTTAGGTCGAGGGTGCTAATATCAGTGTCACCTCGCCGACTGCAAACATTTAGTTTGCAACATGTTATTCCCCATAAACTGTTTTCACATAATCTACTGTTAGGAACTTTATCATTTGGTGAAGGGTCGACGGTACTGCCCTCATGTTGTGGATCCAGGGCCTTCTGAGCAGTGCATTATACCTCATGTCACCTTCGATGACGTAAAATTTTGTGTCTTGGATGGTCCCGACCACGTCCACTGGTAGGATTATCTCTCCCTTCATTTTTTCACTAGCCATGTTGAAGTCGTTCAGGACTCGAGATGCAAGTACCATCTGGTCTAGAAAGCCGAGCTGCTCAACGACCCTTAATCTGATTATTGATGTGTGGCTAGAATTCGTGATTTTAAGCATTATATCCCTCGCATTTTATGAGC
>ML427904.1:8263-50035 GCA_005239525.1 Nicotiana knightiana
TTTTTTTTTTTTTTTTTTTTGAAACCGATTTTGTGTTGTTGAGGTGTATTAAAAAGGTTATGCCATATATTAAATGAGCATCATGAATAGAAAATAAATACTTAACTCTTCATAAAGAAGATATATGCAATAATGAATAGGAGTAGTGTAACATTTTGCATGTAAATACCTTTATTTCCTTTTAGTACCATTTCAAATTTCTAGACCTTAGGTTATATATGGTCCTACTTTTGGTGACAGATATATAGCTGTATCCTCAAAATACTCAATATATTGGTTAATGAAGTTTGGAAATTTTACTAGGAAAAGGAAAAAAATACAATTTTAGGGATATCATATGATCAACGTGATTTTAGGACTAAGGGGAAATTTCAAAATTCTAGCAATTATTCATGAAGTTTTCTTTATTTATACATGATGCTTTGGTGGCATTGGTTATGCATCAATATTCTTCCTCCTGTCCTCCATAAAAAAGGCTAAAAGCCGATAAAAATTTACTCGCACTAGATGTTTACATTTAGCATATGAATAATATTTGTCTTACGTATAAGTTATTTATCATTTAACCACGATTAGCTGATATACATCTATATATTTTAATTTGAGACTCCCATGATTGAACTGCTTAGTTTGATATAAACATTTGGTGCAGATAAATATTTATCCACTAAAAGCCCATATTTTCCCGTTCTTGCACTATATATGTTTGTGATTATTACTTCATTAGCGGAAAGAAATAGTTGGTTAATTATTAGTCAGTTCAACTCATTAGTTCATGACAAGAGAAAGCGATTTTGGCAGATTAAGAAAGTTGGACAAGAAAGTTTCATGTCTAGCTAGTACACTAACTTTTATATTTCAATAATAGTTCACATTATTACTGCCTGTCAACGCTAAGACCTTTGTTTATAAAGTTAAGATCTTACTTAGATGCTTCACAATGACTCATGTACCTTCAACTTCACACACACACACACAAAAATTACTTATCAAAGGTGAGAAAAAGGAGTAAAACTTCCAATGATAATTGAAATCCTTAACTTGTGGAAGGAGAGAAGTCGTTTTCTTTTAATTAACCTTTAGTTCACAAATTACCCAAAAAGGGTAACTTGCTCTTTACTAATCCAAATTTTATGGGGAAAAAACGTAGAGGTCGATCCTTTTGTGTATAATGCACGCATAGCAAAATTTACAGAAGTAGAATACAGACTTACAGGATTCACGTGCTAGTGAAACCAATAATCAGTAGAAAGTTGAAATGATTGTCTCTTAGTTTGCAAATATAGAACTTTCTTTTAAGTATCGTCTCATTAACTACAAGTAGAAGTTTCTATTTTACCAATACCCAATGGGAAGTTTGTTTACGCAAGTTGTTAAATCATACTGAAAACATACATATGGGATTTCTAAATTAGGTAGAATCTTTATAAATCAAGAAGCTCAATCACTCTTACTGACAAGTGAAAGGACGACGTTCTTTAAATATAATTAAATTCCTTTCTATATATGGTAGTTGACAAGCCTGTGATGAAGCAGCCAGCTGAAATGGACGAGGACGGGTGGACAAAAGTAGCTGCTACGCGTTACAAAGGTAGAAGGAATTAAAGCACTACCACTCGTGGAAAGAAAAAAAGGAATTAGACCCTACTATAGTAGTGTACAAGAAAGAGAAAAAAAGGATACTTGGTTTCTACTGCCTCTTAGTTGTTGTTACTTAGTTTTCATATGTAAAACTATAGCAGAATGTCGTGAATTACTAATAGTAATAGTTGAAAAAAAATTATAAAGTATCAATGAGAAACGTACAAGGTATATTGTAACGCACATTATCACCCGGCCTACATTTACTCTCAGAAAGTATATAGAAGTTAACTCTTGATTCAATTAGTTATGCTTGTTTGGATGGTTGTTACGTATCGTTTCATAATTTATCGTATCGTACCGTATTATATTATACTGTATCGTTTGATAAATACAATGTTTGAATAGATTATGTCATTTACCATCGTTTCATGATATTACGCACCAACAATATGAAGAATAAACTTGCAATTATAAAGAAAAATTATGATACAGTGTAAAATTATTATATAAAAGGTAGCGTAAATGATAAAATAAAATTATTTAATAATAATGAAGGGCGAGATTGAGAGAAAAAAGACAAGGTAACGACGCGCCCATATATACCAAATCGGTCGTTACATAAAGTGGCACATTTCTCGTTACATAACGACGAATTTAACGATACGATACAATAATATCTAAGTAACAATCAAAACAAATATCGTATTTAAAGTAACTGGTTCATTCAGCAATTTTAAATAACATATTAAGAGTTTAATTTTGAATCGGTGTTTAATAATGACGAATTATTTACTATTATCTTCTAATCGAAGTAGCGAGTTAAATAAGAGGCTAGAGTCAAAGGCGAGCCAATAAGTTTCTCAATTAATAAAGAGCTTCTCTTAATATGGGTAAAATTATCTATTTGAATTATTAAAAGCGGCCTTTCATTCATGATTTGAGGAGTAGATCGAATGGCTTATCGCTTCTCCTATTGCTGCTACCAGCCCCATCCCGCAGCCGACTTATGAAAAACAACTTTTTCAGATTGATTAATGAGTATTTTGACGATTCATAATAAGATACTGCACTAAATTATAATAGATTAAAATATATTGATAGTGTAAACTATCTTTATTTCTCTGTTAAAAATGTAACGATGAGATCTTGTCCCAGCCCCCATTGCCTTCTTCCTACTGCCTTCCATTTCTAAGACCTAAGGTTCTTTTACAAACAAGACTTCAGCGAGCATATTAAATAGAATGGAAAACTTTTAAATGGGCATTTTAACACATCCTCTAAGTTTAATTTGCTTTGGAAATCAAAATCTTTCACCAACTTTGAACAATTGTCATTTCTTCTCATATAAAAGTTGATCATTTTAAATATTTAATTTACTCTCTAGATTATTAGCCTTTTATCTTTTTTCCCTTTAATATCATGTTTTAACTATGTTATGGACTTATCTATAGATAAATAAATATTTTTTCTAAAAAAAATAATGATAAGAAATAGTAATCAAGCATATAAGTTAATAACGTTATAATAAAATAAATGAGAAAATAAAAAATTTACAATAAATAATATGCTTGTATTAGTAATTTTATTAATAGCAATCAAAGCTCAATCTATTTACACAATTGAAAAAAAAAACTTTGTAAATTGCACAATGCTTAAGAGATAATGGGCGAAAAAATAGAGGTAGATTATATAACATATTTCTCACAGTTATCTATTTATACTTTACAAGAATTGTGTACTACAATTTAGAACTTTTTTTATTAATGACAAAAAAAGTCAAAAAT
Organism: Nicotiana knightiana; assembly: GCA_005239525.1. Taxonomy (NCBI): domain Eukaryota; kingdom Viridiplantae; phylum Streptophyta; class Magnoliopsida; order Solanales; family Solanaceae; genus Nicotiana; species Nicotiana knightiana. Next base: position 11,632 of record ML427904.1, read on the forward strand.
CTTTATGCATAATGGAGAATAAGAGAAAAACTGAAACTTAAAATCACACACCGGCATACATTATATGCATACTTAATAAACATAATATTAAATAATAATCAGAACATAGCGCTAAATTTTGTAATAAATTCATAATATTATTATTATATATCTTTAATGTTAATGAGCTAAAATTATTTTATGTAATAAGATATAATATTATTTAAAATAATTCAACAGCTCGACCCTTCATTCAAAATTGCACCCACAGCTTTTCTCCTTTTACTTGTTTGTCAAGCTTCAACCACTGAGAATTGTCCTCATTCTAAACTGTAGACCTTTACAACTACAATAGTTTTAATTAAATAATTTTACAAGTAAACATTTTTAATTAAATATCTCCTAAAAGTTCATTAAAGCATCTTTCACTTCTAGATACAGCCTTTAAGAAACATATAAACAACCTGACCTAACCTGCCGAAATTAATTCATCTTAAAACCCTTCATATTAACGCCCCCTGAAAATTGCAATTTATAAAAATAGCAGCCCCTGAAAACCTAACCAACTGCATGAAAAGAAAAACCAGCAGCTTCTTGTCGTCCGATCCTTTGTTTTTACAACGTTAATTAAAACAGCACTGTCTGCACGAACTCATATTTCCATTATTTTCTGTCCTTTCCATTTTCATTGGGCCACATATTCACTTTCTTTCTTGCAAAAAAAAATGATAAAAAGAATCAATCTCTTGAGTGTTTTCGTGGAAATTGTGTTAGAATAAAAACTTTCTTTTAGCGTGGCCGAGAGAATGTCTATAGGACTGAAGAAAGAAAGAGCGGAATATATTGAAAAAAATCTCTTTTAATTTCTTTTCACTTTTTGTTGATTGAGTATTTAACTACTTTTGCATATTAATCGAACAACCGCCACGAAATCAACCGACCACGCCGATTGGTTGACGAGAAAATATTCATGAGAGGAGTATATAAAGTAAGTAAAAAGAAGTAGCCAAACTTCCATTAAAGATTTGAATCATTTTCCCTTATTTTTATTCTCCTTCTTACTATTGGGATTTGAGAAAATTCGCTACAGATTCTTTTGGAGTAGTCTTTCTTAAAATAGTCACATGTTATTTGAAGTTTGAACTTCGTTCCCTTTATTTTTACATATGTTCTAAATGCAATGGCTCCCTTTAATTTCTATTCCCAAAGCCTTTAACCAATGAACACACGAAAACGGAGACCATGAAGATGCCTAATTTGACGTTCACTAATGATTTTTTTCTTCTTCTTCTTCGTGTCGTATATTGGGAGGAGATATAGAATAAGTAATTTAAAAAAAAAGGAAAGAATATAGTATATAACATTAGAGCTAAGATTGTCAAAAAAAGAGAGTTAGGCAAATTAAACGGTACAATATTTATGCCAGGTTCAAAGAAATGAATCTTTGATTTCAAACCTTTTGAAAAATAATTTGGGAATAACTTTTAGGTTAAGAAACTTTCCTTCGTGCTTCCTCCTGTACCTAGCTTTGAGCATCCCAATACGAAGAGAGGCCTAACTCGAATTTTGACTTGAATTTGTATTGACATATCTTTGTGAACGAAATTACTAGTAGTCAATGTTAACGGCATATAATCATGTGACTGGATACTTTTGTGTCAATGATACGGCGTGGTAAATAATTTTTTAAATTATTTCTAGTATTAGTTAAGAAACTATAAAGAGGAATTAAATAAATAAAAAAGATGTGGAATCTTGGCAAAGAATTTGACAATGCAGAGTAACAGGACCTGAATTTGGAATTATGGATGTTAAATATACTGGAATGAGAATATTTACAAATAAGTTCTTCGGCATTACCATTATTAATATTTGTAGTATCAAGTAAAAAACAATTGATGCTAACCTTCAATTAAGTAAGACGCATGCATCGACAAAATTGTTGCTGGATTATTATTTAACTTTCTCCCATTATTATAAAAAAGAAGTTCTATTATTCTTCTGTTACAAAAAGATATTCTCTTTGACGCGAAAATAATGATCAGATTTGGGTATGAGAATTAAATTCTTAACATTGATCAGTTTGATTTTGGATATTGATTGCTCCAATTCTTAAAAGGAATATCCAAATAATATTTTGCATGAAAATTTATATAAGCGACTGGCTTTTTAAAAATTATACTAACACTAATAGATATTTGAGAAAGTCATAGTTTACAAAATATTGTTTGATTTTCTAAAGAGTAGTGCAACACTATATAAAACGCCATTGAGAGTGCATTTTTTTTTTTTTCGGGAAAAAAAAAAAAAAGAGAAACATGTCTGTATGTAATAACCGTAAGCATCACGTGTGTTTGATAATAACTAACGTAGTAACGTGTTTACATGATACAATACGTGGATTTTCTAACATCTTTGTACATTTTTTTCTCTTTTCTCAATAAACTCCCGAGTAGTATGAGTATTTATTCGAGGAACAGAACCAGACAAGCTAGGAACATTGTGCTCAGAACACTGTCAAACCTAGGAATCACGTAAGAATTTAGCAGTTTTTTTACCGTTTTCAGTAACTTAAGAGTTTAATCACCTACGCAAAATAGAATACAGGATAATTTCAGTCAAATTAATAATAGATACACTTTCCCGTTGTTTTACATGTATAATAAGAAAACAGTGAGAAAACCATTTAAAGGATTAGTCTTTTCATGTAGAAAAGTCAATTGATTTGAGAGTAGACATTTACTAATTAATTAATGAGTAGAAATGATTTTTGATGTTACATATATGTATGTTATCCGTGTGTATAACAACGACTCAATGGCCATGCTATTCATGAAGTTACTTTTCTTTCTTTCTTTCTTTCTTTTTTTTTTTTTTTTTTTTTTTTTTTTTTTTTTTTTTTTTTTTTTTTTTTTTTTTTTTTTTTTTTTTTTTTTTTTTTTTTTTTTTTTTTTTTTTTTGGAAGAAAAGAACTAGAGTAATCTGCCATACTAGCTGGTTTCAATTATATCTAGGTATATATGTGTCCTCATGAACTCGTTCTTGATATACTACAGTCAACATATGTAACATCAAAAATCTCGAAAGTGTTGATGATATTAATCAACATCAAAACATGACAAATTTCTAAAGTTTAGGTGTGTACGCCGATTTTGGGACTGTTATGGCACCCATGATTGGCCTCGAGGAGCCTGAAGCTAAATTCATTGTTCGATCCCGAGGTGTATCCCTCGAGAAAGCACATCGAAGGCTCATTGTGCTCGACCCCGATGCAGTATAAATCGGTGACCATCGTGGAAAGGCGAAAAATTCCCAAGGGCACGTGGCTAGAGCTGACCAAGTCTGCAAGAGTGGTAAAAGCCCGTAGCAAGCCATTAAATAGTTGTACCAATTGTATTTCTTTGTTTGGGATTCCTCCTCTTATATAAAAGGGGATCCTTGTCATTTTTTGGGACACATGAATATTGAATACAACAAGAACATTCTCTTCTTCCTTATCTAAACGTGCCCTAACAATTGTTCCTCATATTTATTGCCTTTCATTTATCATGTTCATTAATTGTTTTTTATTTATTGCTCATTATTGATCATAAAGGGTTATCCTCGAGGCCCTTCATACTGTTATTCCTCCATCGACCGTCCTCTGTTAGGCATTATAACTCAACTTCGAGGCCCTGTTTTGGCCAGTTCGAGACCCTATTTTGTAACAGCTTGGTTTGTATGCCGCTACTTTTCTTTACTCTTACCTTATTTTCCTAACTCACACTTAGCATCTATTGCCTAACAACTAGTATTAAAATAAATCGCATATTTTTAGAACCATAAAATCAAATATAATTATCATTACCATTTTCAAGGTAAACAGTTTGGTGCCCACCGTGGGGCTAAAAATAATAGTGATTGTTTTAGTTCTGGTTTTCTAAAAATACAAGTTATTCTTCACACTTTTTCTTGTCCAAGAATCCTTGATTTCAGGTCAAAAAATGTCTAACTCAGTGAATGCACATGAAAACAACGGTACTGAAGATCATGGAGAGAACGGTGTAGTTGTTTCAGGCGTCGGTGTACCACTGCAAAACCCTGGGGTGGCACCAGTACCAATCCCCGTGGATGTGGGCTCACGCAACGCCCAACATGTTGATATAAGTTCTCATACCGACGGAAGTGTACGCTGGGAAAACCAATATGAAGCGCAGAAAACTCCAGCTCGGGAGGAAAGAGAAGTTACCTTCATGTCATTTTTGAAATGTTACAGGCACAGCAAGTGGCTATTGCTCAGCTACAAAGCCATAAAAACTCCAAGCACAGCACCACCGGAAACGGCTCCTCGAGTCGAGCAGGCACTGGAGAGGTCAAGCAACAACGGGTCAGCAGTCGACCCCGCTATTATGAAGATGCTCGAGGACCTCACAAAGAGGATTGAATCAGGCAAGAAGAAGATAGAAGCTAACGACAAAAAGGTGGAGACCTATAACTCGAGGATCGATCAAATCCCGGGCGCACCCCCGATTTTGAAAGGTGTAGATTCAAAGAAGTTCGTGCAAAAGCCATTCCCATCGAGTGCGGCTCCGAAGCCCATCCCGAAGAAGTTCAGAATGCTCGATTTCCCGAAGTATAACGGGACCTCAGACCCCAATGAGCATATTACTGCCTATACTTGTGCTGTGAAAGGGAACGACATAAAAGATGACGATATTGAGTCTGTCCTGTCGAAAAAATTTGGAGAAACGTTGTCAAAGGGGGCCATGATGTGGTATCATAACCTACCCCTGAATTCAATAGATTCGTTTTCCATGTTGGCAGACTCTTTTATAAAGGTGCATGCCGGCGCCATCAAAGTCGCTACAAGGAAGTCCGACGTCTTCAAAATCAAATAGAGAGAAAACGAGATGCTAAGGGATTTTTTATCCCGCTTTTAAATGGAGCGAATGGAATTACCACCAGTCTCCGATGACTGGGCAGTGCAGGCCTTCACTCAGGGCTTGAACGAACAGAGCTCGATAGCTTCGAAGCAGCTAAAGCAGAACTTGGCTGAATATCCCGCCGTAACTTGGGCGGATGTGCACAAATCAATCAAAGATCAGGGTCGAGGACGACCAATTGGGAGCCCCTCGAGCTCAGTACACCCTAGCAGGCACTTAGCGAAGGAATCAAGGTTTCCAGAGAGATAACCGAGTCCATGAAAGGAAAGGTACCAACCGTACATTGAAGATCGACGATATGCCCCGAGGCGCAATATACCTCGTAACGATCGAAAGATGGATAGAGGTCAGAATTCCCGGGGACTCGTGAACAAAGTCGGGTTCGACAGGCACACAGGGACGGTGGAGGCACCCCGATTATCTGAGTACAACTTCAACATTGATGTTTCGGACATCATATCAGCCATAGGTAAAATCAAAGATACCAGATGGCCAAAACACATACTGTCAGATCCTTAACAAATGAACCCTAACTTGGTATGCGAAAATCACGGCACTCACGATCATAAGACCGAGGATAGCAGACAACTCCGAGAAGAGGTAGCCCGACTGATCAGTAAAGATCACCTTCGAGAGTTTCTCAGCGAACGAGCTAAAAATCAATTTCGGGAAAGAGAGGAAAATAGGAAAAATGAAACAGAAGAACCACAACACTCATCCGCATGATCATTGGAGGGATCGACACCCCGCAGGGACCCGTCATTAAGCGAACGAAAATATCCATCACCGGGGAAAAGCGAACTCGGAGTTACATACCCAAGGACACTCTCACATTCAGCGAAGAAGAAATCGAGACCCTATCTCAGACTCATAACGATGCATTGGTAATTTCTTTTCTTTTGAATAAATTCCAAATTAAACGTGTGATCGTGGATCCAGGTAGCTCGGCCAACATAATCAGGTTTAGGGTGGTAAAACAGCTCGGGCTGCTCGACCAGATCATGCTCGCCTCTCGAGTACTCAATAGATTCAACATGGTGATCGAGACAACAAAAGGGGAGATCACCCTCCCGGTCAATGTGGCCTGTACAACCCAAGATACCAAGTTTCATGTCATCGAAGGTGACATGAGGTACAATGCCTTACTCGGGAGGCCGTGGATACACCGTATAAAAGCAGTGCCATCAACCCTTCATCAAATGATGAAATTTCCAACGGGGGACGGAATAAAAACAGTATACGGGGAGCAGCATGCAACAAGAGAGATGTTCGCGGTGCACGACATGGCACCGACATCGATGCCTTCTACATCAAAGGAGCCAAACGACAAGCAAACAACCAAGTAGCAATCATAAACTACGTTCTCGGCTGCACCCGAAAGGACGAATAAAGGATTGTGCCGCGTCCTCGGAACGAGCAATTAAAACATATCGAGGCTTGAACGCTACCAGAGTTAAGGTAAAACCCCCTCCCTTTCTTATTTATGTTTTCTACTAACTCATGTGCAGGTGTTCGATTGAGAGGAATCACCCTCCAGCTCGAAGACCTTAGGTTTTAAAGCATGCGTTGCGCTCTTTTTTCCTTGTTGATACCCAATTTTTCCTCAAACTATTTTAAAATTTGCATATATATCTTCAAAATCACTCTTTATAATAACTGATATTTTTCTGTAATTTTTCATATTTTTATTAAATTCTTTTCCAATTTATTCAGTATGTCTATATTCAATAATTATTCATAAATTGTATTATAAATGATTTCAAAATATTTCCCAGCTCAATATATCATTTTCAATCCTATTAGGATTAATTATTTCACAAATTAGCCAAATTGGCATTATTTGGCTATAATTACAACAATTTTGCAATTATAGCCTAATTGTACATTTTATGCCATTCTAATTCAATAGTTATTAATTTTATATTTTCTATATTAATTAGTTACCTTAATTTCACCTATTTAGCCTTAATTTCATTTTATATGATTATTAGCTATTGTTATTAATTATTTATCTAATTTTAATTGGTATTTAATAAACAGTCATTCTTTATTTAAATTTCAGCCTAATTAATCCTAGTCCCTAACCCAATTAAATTGGCCCATACCCCCAAGCCCAATACACTAACCTACCCGACCCAATCCCTCACTCAATCTGAACTGTTGATTAATTCAAACCAACGGTCCAGATTCCCCCTTACCATAATTAACCTAAGACTACCCCCCCCCCTCCGTCTCTCATTCTCTCCCTCTCACTTCTGAGTCGAATCTCTCAACTCTCTCTCGTCCCTTCAACTCCCTCCAGTAGACCTGGCCCTTCTCCGGTCATCGCCTTGCCGGAATCTATGGCGATTCAACCACCTACCAGCCTTATGGCTCCCTCCTTGAACGTGTGTCACTGTTTTGAGGCCTTCAAGTGAACCAGAGGCAGTCCACTCACCATCTCCGGTCTCATGTCATCTTTCCGGCTACCCATGGTTGTCCGAGTAAGATCTTCACACTTTCCGGTTAAAATCGGCAATTTCAAGTTATTCTTTTCTCCTTTCTGGGCTCTCTTTGGAAACCCTAACTTTAAACCTCCCGATCCTTTTAGATATGTCCGTATTCTGAGGTTTTCCATGTTTTCCTTAAAGATCTTCTTGTTTTCTGAAACGACTCTTCATTTCTCAAAACTAGGGTTTCAAGATTCTTTTTAAAACAGTTCTTCCTCTAGTTTCTTAGTATTATTTTTGTGATTTTATTGTGTTTAAGCATTATTTGAGCCGTTCTCTTTTTGTTTGATTCATTTTTGGGGAAAAAAGCACCAAATTTCTGGGTTCAGTATGCGAATCTGAGTTTATTTTGCAACGTTGTTTACCTATGACTACTTTGCTTGCGTGTATACACTATGTGTTTTGTGATTTCCTTCTCTATAATTACTGATTAGGGTTTCTGATTCTTTGTCGGCTCTACCTAGACTATGATTATCTATGGATTCCTTTAATTATTTGCTATTTTCTAATATGTATCCCTAATTTCGGGATTAGGGTTTCTGATTTTTGCTTAATATGTGTTACTCCAGTATAGTTTTACCATTATTGAATCTCTGAATAAGTATGATTAGTGCTTTAATGATTTTACACCATACTCTTTACTGATTTTCGAGTATTTTCCTTTCAGTAATACTGATTGCCGATTTTCGAGTATTTCCTTAAAATGGTGGTATTTTCCTTTAAGTAACACTAATTTCCTGTGATTGATTTCCTTTAATTGATTTCCTGTGATAATATTTTTACGACCTTTAGTTACTTCTTGCCTTATTACATGACTAATTTTACTATCAATTGATTCTTACAGTAGTATTTTAATTAAAACCTTATGAACCTGACCCTAATTTACTACTATATTCTTACTATGTTCGAAATCTTTCCTAATTTGTTATACACGATTCCTTTAATTACTTGTTACATGTTCTGACCGTTTGAAATTTAACTCCCTTAATTAGGGGAGTACTAGTACTGATTTTGCAACTAATTGATTCTTTGAGTTCCATAATTACTGGGCAGTCTAATTATTACCTTATTTTCACCTAGTTTCAAACTATATATATGCTCTATTAATTCCATGGTACACACACACGAATAACTAATATGTTCAACTCTCTCTCACACAACTAAAACTTGCTCTTTATTCTCTCTTTTGTGCTACTTGCTACTATTCCAAGTTAGTCGGCTGCAAACCAAGGCTAACTACTGTGCCTCTCCTCTTTTTGCTTTGTGTTTCTACTTTCTTCACTTCACTAGTATGTTCTAATTCATATTTCAGCCCTCAAACCAACATGTTTCTATTACTGATGCAGTTCATTGTGTTTCTAATTTGCTTTTACTTACTATTCTGTTGTTCAACATTTAACTAGGATCTTGGATTTCATCTAGCATGTCTTTGTGTACTCCAAATCTGTCTTTATGTGAATCTCCGTGCTTATGTTTGATACATTAGATTAGAGCATCTTCTCCTATCTTAAACTAGTTGGTACTGACATGTTAGTTTCATCATGTACCCCTGATCCTCTGAACCCTTAGGAGCTTCTGATTGCATGCCTATATGTGTTTCTGCCTGCTACATGCTTACCCTTACTTGCTCTGTATTTGTCCCTCAAATCCCATTACCCCTACTTGTGATTGTTGGACTATTCCTGGTCCTTTGTGTGATGTTGAACTTGGTGTTCCTGCCCCTTTTGGTGGTTAAACTTCTTTGTTATAAATCTATTCCAATCAAGTTTCCCTCTTCAAAACTATTTTCCTACTTACCCTTTTCAAAACTGCTTTCTTACTTAACCTTTTCAAAACTGTGTCAAGCACTCTCACATATACTCTTAGAAGTCTAGGTTCTGCCCCCTCTGTGTGAGAATTGCCTTGGGACCCTTGAGCTCCCTCTGAACTTTGACACACAAAGGCTGGCCATTTCACATTGCACTTACTCTGTCTTGGCTATGAAATCTGGGTGTGAGCACTGCCTGGGATCCCTTGAGATCCTTAGGGAACTCTGACACACCTGGATCATGTGAAAGGTGTTGAATAGAATGGCAATGAGGCATTCTGGAGATTCTGGGCCTATCAGTAGGATCCCTATAGTATAACTTCTTCTTTTCATTATTCAGTTATGTAATTCGTGCAAATGCCTGTAATAATTGTTGTAAACAACTCTTTAGGGATGGCTAGTGAAAAGGGAGGGGTAAAAATGCATGTTATAGATGTTAAAGGTAGAAGCCATGCTATTAGGTTTTATTCCTTATTTGAGCAATAGAAACCATGCATAGGACTCATATGTGCAAGATCATGCATTAGATACCATGTTCCTTAGGTCTTACACTTACTGTTTTCAGCATTTATTGGCATCTCATTTCGAAAGCCATGTGCTAAAATGTGCTAATAACCTCTACGCTGCATGTACACTTAGAGATCTTGTTTAGGATAAACAACACTAATAAACTTGTCATGTTTACATCTCTTGAACCATGTTTAAACAATGCAATATTTGTGCATTTAGAGATCATGTTTAGGTTTCTGATTCTACATCATTCTGCATCTCTGTGGATTAGATACCATGTTTTAGGATTTCATTCGTACTCGCTTAACAACACCTAGTCTAACTACTGGTGCATGTAAAAGGTATAAAACACTTCACTCAGTTCCTCTAAAACAACTGGCAACAATTTTGTGTTCTGAACAACTTAGAACAGTATGTGTAGGTAATACTTTGCAACAACCCCTCTAACAATTTAGATAATTAGTATACACGCCTAGGCAAGTCTTAGGTAATCACCCATAAAGGAATAAAACCAGAACTATCCTTTGTGATTAGTGTTCAACTGTCAGCATGCTTAAAACCAGCAGGCAAGCCTGATTAAGACTTCCTCTCTGAGTTGTGCAATAAATCTGTCTTTGTATTATCACCTAGATACCATGCTTTAGGATTATGAATTAACATGGACCTTAGTTGTGTATGAGACATGCTGTTTATGTGTACTATGTGTGGATGAATACTTGAGCCTTTATCTGCTTTCTATGATTTCCTTATCTGCAGTCCTACTTGTTTTGTTATCTGTCGCCCTAGAATTTTTACCTTTAAAACCTGAGGGTCTGCCTAGCACCTCCCTTTAGGATAGGAGTCCTAATCTGCTCCGAGACTGATAGGAAGGGACGGTTAACAGCATGCAATAGAGGTCGAGACCAACAATTGTTTTTAATAACCTTACGGGGTGGGAAGGGTAGAATATGGATATGACGACTGGTGCGCTAATACCACGTGTAGCCCTTCTTCGAGGAGTGATTACCGGGTATTGCATTGATGTGATCCATATTATTATAAACCTAGTACACCTTTTATATGCTTAGCTCGTAATCCTTTTCAAAGTCTAACTCCTTTACTATTTTCAAACATCTGCATGTTTAAGACTTAAATCCCCTCTTATTTGAGCCTTTACTTGTTATTTGCTAACTGTACAAATTCACGAAACCCTTTGGCCAGGAACCACACTTGTGGATCCTGAGGGGTGCCTAACACCTTCCCCTTAGGATAATTTCAAGCCCTTACCCAATCTCTGGTTAGTAACGTAGTTGTAATTGAACCCCTTCGGTGCCCTAACGCACCGTTAAAATCGTTAGGTGGCGACTTTTCAAAATATGCACATCCCTTTCCCAAAAGGAATGAGTTGTCCCAACCAATGTCATAAACCCGATTGTGCGAGGAAAAATGAGGCACGACAGCATGGAGACTCTGCTAGGGATATCCATGCTTTTACCATTTCAAATTGTTTCGTGAATTCGTGCCTTTATTTTTAAATACCTGAAACCTTTCCTATTCTTTTTACATGCAATTAATTGTTTACTTCAGGTATTTACTTTTCTTCAAAGATGAAACTGACATGTCTCTTTGTTTCCTTTTGTAACTGCTTTAAATCATTACTGTTGTTTTTACCGCTTTCTTTAACGTGCAAATACGTGACTACTTGTTTTAATACTTATTATTGTATAATCATGCTCAACATTCATACTCCACTCGTGCCAAACAAAATACTATAGCAACGCTTGATAAGTGGTTGCGCTCTTCCTATATTATTACCCACTAAATTCGGAAAGGCTTATTTGCGGTAAAACTAGTCGATCAGCGGTGCAGTCAACGGTTCCGTGCCTTTCCCCCTCGATTTGTCCACTCAAGGGTACCGGTCTAAAACCCCATAGAAACCTTACTCCGTCACGTTGTTGCATGCATCATGTTCAAACCTAGTTGATCTAAAGTGTCATCCGCACGTTAGCTTTTAAGATAGCCTTATCCAAAAGTCCATCGGGTTTCCCTAAACCCAAACGGACGCTCTCACATTCTGTGCATTTATTTGGAGAACTAAATGCTTCCTGCTAATTATTGACGATAAATAGTCGAGTCAGGTAGGGGTAAGGGCCTAACTTTATTTGCTTTGCAGAAAAATGAGGCACGAAGTCCCCAGATTTGGCACGGTCTCCAATATCCACCTAAGACTGTTGAGTTGGTGGGAGGATCTGCACTCTAGCGACAGAGCTATCGTCAGGAAACACTTGGGTAACCTACCATCTCTCCTTGAAATCCAGCCTAACAAAATGATAATAGAGGTTGCTACCCTGTTCTGGGATCGTGAAAGGTCTGTGTTCCGCTTTGGGAACATTGAAATGACGCCTTTGATAGAAGAGATAGGAGTGCTGGCTAACCTAGTATAGGAAACTCCAGGGTTGTTAATTCCTGAGAACCGCACATGCAAAAGTTTCCTCAAAATGATGGGCCTGAAAAAGGATGCAGAATTGGTATGGTTGAGGATTCGTACATTCCTTTTGACTACTTGTATGAAAGGTATGGCTACAGCAAATCATACCGTACCTACCATGACGAGTTCGCTATCACCTCTCTGGGACAGGTCCATCGCCGAGTGTTCGTGTTTATGGTTTGCATTTTGGGTTTGATCGTGTTCCCGATGAAGAAGGAAAGGATCCATACCAGGCTAGCCATAGTAACTAAGACCATAATGGAAGGGGTAAATGGGTAAGACTTCAGCATTGTGCCCATGCTCGTTGTAGAAAAATATCGGGCCTTAGAAAGGTGTCAACAAGGAGCAAAGCATTTCGAAGGTTGCAATTTATTACTTCAACTCTGGCTCATGGAACATCTCCAAAGAGTCGAATACCGACAAGACATTCACCGCAGAATGTGGGATGACCACATCACTTTCCATTACCCAAAGCGAATGAATTATATCCCCGACATATTCGCTCAGCCTGAAAATGCCGAGGGATGGGTTGAGCTTTTTGATAACTTGACTGAAGAGCAGGTTCAATGGATGTTTGAATGGTTTCCGACGAATGAGTTCATCATTCGATCCCGAGACGCATCATTTCTGATATTGATTGGTCTAAGGGGGACATACCCTTACGTCCCTCTTCGAGTTATGAGGCAAGCAGGTAGGAAGCAAGTCATCCCTAGAGTCGAGAAGATGAGCCATGTTCGAGCTGACTTTCAAATAATGACAACCCTCACAAGTGCCAAGCTCAGCACCTGTGGCACTGCAAGGTTATACTTGAGAAAGGCACCATCGAGCCGCACAGATATCATGCCGGTTGTACCCCTTTCTATCTTGGTTGGTTAGAAGAGGATTTGGGTGGCCAGAACAAGCTGGGGTATGTTCGAGGTCACAGGGTTATAGATGAAAGGGCCGAGGCACAAGTCAAACACAACCAACTGCGCAAAAGGATCCGGTAATATAAGGATGACCACCACAAGATACATGAGTCCAACAAGAAACTGATCGAGGAATGGTTAAGACATGGCCATCAACGCCAACAAGAGGATGGGGTACTTGGAACGAGGTATAGTCGAAGAAAAGTTCATCAAAAGAATCGAAGATTGTCAAAAGGCTGAGGGAGCTGCAGGGGGATACCTAGCCAGAACCTACCTGTTGCTGGGACTTCGCGAGCTGGAAAAACTGTACAAGGAAAGCAAGAATGCCGAGTCTGGGGAAGGTCCTTCTGGGACCAAGTAGATAGGAGTGTCTTTATTTTTCTATCAATGTAATAAGGCCAATGGCCATTAGTGACTTTTATTTTTCGTCTATCGTTTTGGGATTTGTCTATTTTTCTTATCAATAAAATGAGGCATTTAGCATCTTAAGTTCTCCAAATCAATTTGTCGCTATGCCTACCTCGGGAACAAAGAGGTTCCCAACTTAGGACGCGCTTTACATTTTCGCATTATGTGTTTAAATACTGCAATATTCTTTTCATAATCCTCACTGACTTGGTTATCTTTTGTTTTTATTTCTTTTTCTTACTCCTCTCCCTAAAGGTTGGTTCGGACATTCTGGCATCATCAGCCTATCGCACAAGATCCAAGGGCCCTCCGCCTACTCCTCCTCCTAGTCCTCCTAAGGGCAAAGACAAAGGCAAAAGTAAGATGGAAGAGTCCAGCGGCACCAGAAAGGAGAATATGATTGAACGGGTAGAGGCCACTGATGGCNTCTTTTGTTTTTATTTCTTTTTCTTACTCCTCTCCCTAAAGGTTGGTTCGGACATTCTGGCATCATCAGCCTATCGCACAAGATCCAAGGGCCCTCCGCCTACTCCTCCTCCTAGTCCTCCTAAGGGCAAAGACAAAGGCAAAAGTAAGATGGAAGAGTCTAGCGGCACCAGAAAGGAGAATATGATTGAACGGATAGAGGCCACTGATGGCCGAGGTATTCTGGTCCTGCATGAAAACATGTCACCACTTGAAAATAAATTGTTGAAGTTACAGGAAGAACTCGATCAAGTCCGAAATCTAGCCAACTTGTCATTTTCCCTTAACGTCCCCGACGTCAACCTTCCAAATGATCAAAACACCGCACCTCCGCAAAATATCCCAAGACAGCAAAATCATCCCGCACCTCACCATCACGTCACTCCTCCAAAGAACGAAACTCTCCCGACGCAGAAATGCTTCCCACACCTCAAATAACACTCCACTACTCATACCAGAACCTCAAAACCCCACAAAGGACCATTTCCACACCTATAAAAATCCCATCTATATGGAAACCGTGACCCACTCCACTCCGCCTATCTCACAGGCATCCGAGTTTGACGGAAAGGATTTACTTATCAGGAACCTGGCAGAGGAGCTTAAGAAATTGACGAGCCGAGTACAGGGTGTTGAAAGAACCAAGGGAATTGAAGGGTTGAATTATGAAGACCTTTGTATTCAACCTGATGTCGAACTGCCCGAGGGGTACAAACCTCCAAAGTTCGAAATGTTTGACGGTACCGGTGATCCGAGAGTCCATCTGAGGACCTATTGCGACAAATTGGTTGGCATTGGGAAGGATGAAAGAATCCGCATAAATCTATTCATGAGGAGTTTGAAGGGAGATGCACAGTCTTGGTACATCAGCCAAGACCCCAAGAAATGGTCAAACTGGGTAAGCATGGCGTCTGATTTTATGGACAAGTTTAGATTCAACACAGAGAACGCACCAGATGTGTTCTACATTCAAAATTTGAAGAAGAAACCCACAGAAACCTTTCGCGAGTATGCTACTCGCTAGAGGTCCAAAGCCGCTAAAGTCATACCTGCTCTAGAGGAAGAGCAGATGAACAAGTTCTTTGTCCAGGATCAGGACCCGCAGTATTATGAACGGTTAATGATGGTTGAAGGCCACAAGTTCTCCGACATCATCAAGTTGGGTGAGCGGATTGAAGAAGGTATTAAAAGCGGTATGGTTAGAAATTTTGAAGCCTTGCAAGCCACCAACAAGGCTTTACAGTCCGGTGGTGTGTCTAAGAAGAGAGACGTGGGAGCTATAATGATTGCACAAAGAGCCAAGTCCCCACTCAAATACCAAACTTATCAACACCTCCACTCACATACCAGCCAACCCCGAATTACCAAGCACCCTCACCAAATTACTAAGCTCCACCACTTTCCTACCAAGCTCCACCGCCCACATATCAACCTGCTTCGCCCAGGTACTCACAACCCGCTCCCGTTTACCACACTTATAATTCCCAGCCATCCCATTACCAATCACCCCCTACACGCCAAAACTTCCCTAGACCTCGTCCCAATTTTGATCGCCGCCCTCCAAAGCAATACACCGCCATAGCCGAGCCCATTGACCAGCTGTATGAGAAGCTCAAAGTTGCTGGTTATGTCACACCTATCCCTGCTGCCACCCCTGAGAACCCTTCTCAGTGGGTTAACCCAAACAAATCCTGTGCATACCATTCCGACATGAAAGGACACACCATCGAAGAATGTTGCTCTCTGAAGGACAAAATATAAGCTCTTATTGACAACAAGATTATTGTGGCAAAATACCCCGCTCCAAACGTCTGCGATAATCCTTTGCAGGACCATAAGGGTAGAGGTATCCATATGATTGAAATAGAAGATGATTGGGATCCCGAGGAATCAATCGGGTTGATCGCAGAAGGCGATGACCCAAAGAAACCCACAGTCACTCTCAAACCGATCATAGTCCAGATTCAACCATCTGAAGATGCTGAGGTGAATATGTACATACCATTTGAGTTTGAAGCAACGCCACTTGCAAAATCACCAGTGCCAATTGAAGTTGAGTTTGTATCTCCAGCAAATGCACCGTCACCATTCGAGGTCGCAGTCTTGCCACCACGAACACACATTCCGTTTGAAGCAAGGATGGCCGCACCAATTTCGGTGGCAATGTCAATCATGCCACCCTTCTATTCAAATGCTATTCCTTGGGACTACACAGCCGAGGCGAGAAGGAAAAGCAAGGTCAGGTCTGAGGAAGTTGTCGCAGCACAGGGTATGACAAGAACTGGTAGGGTCTACACCCCTGAGCATCTGGCCGAGTCAAGCAAGCAGGCTGCCAACCGGCTTCCCCTTACCGAAATAGGTCTCGATGACCTTTGGAAAAAGGTACAGGCTAAGGAGTATTCAGTCATCCACCAGCTGAACAAGACACCGGCACAGATATCCATCCTCTCTTTGCTGCAGAATTCTTTAACACACAGAAATGCTTTGTTGAAAGTGTTGAGTGAAGCATATATGCCAAACAACATCAATAGCGGGGAAAAGGTCAGTTGGTAGGCCAGGTACTGGAGATTCATAAAATCACTTTTCATGAGGACGAGCTACCACCTGAAGGATTGGGGCACAATAAAGCATTGCACATCACCGTGCAATGCAAAGATCATTTCATCACAAGAATCTTGATCGATAGAAATTCGAGTCTTAATATTTTCCCGTTGATAAAACTCAAGAAGTTGGGTAAAGTGCTACATGAGATAAGGGATAGAGTGATCAATGTGAAAGCCTTCGACGGTTCTTAGAGGTCCACCATGGGGGAGATCAGTCTATGTCTGCAGATGGGACCGACTTGGTTCGAAGTGGATTTCCAGGTGATAGATGTGCCAGCATCCTACAACCTATTGTTGGGACGAGCCTGGATTCATGCAGCTGGGGCCGTAGCATCAACGCTACATCAGGCGGTAAAATTTGAGTGGAACCACCAAGAGGTGATTATTCATAGTGACGGTAGCAACCCCATTTATAGTCGTCAAATTATTCCGGTGATTGACGGAAAAAGGAAAATAGGCGGGGGAACTTACCACCACATTGAGCGGGTCAATGCTATCGACAAGGACAAGTGGTAGGATAGCAAGATTGAGAGCATCCTGACTCGGTAAGAACCTCCAAGGGATCACAAAGCCCATAAAACTCAAGAAATATGGTACCACTTTCGGTTTGGGGTATGAGTACACTTGGCAGGAAATCAACAACTGGTCGCCACCTTGGCGCGGTCCCTATTACCCTTTAGAGCAGCCGATACCTCATCTTGAGCAGACTTTCAAGTAGGCCGACATTATTTACGGATCAGACGAAGAAGAAGCACTTGCAGCGATGAGGAGTTTGTTCCTAGAGGACGAGGATATGGATTGCTGTGTTGTTCTCGAGGAGGAGGGGGAGGAAGGCCCTTCCATACAGACTGTAAGCAAGGGGACATATCTCAAGCACTGGTCTATCAAGACAACCAAAGCCCGACGAGCCTCGGGGTAGCAAGGCTAAAACAAGCATTATTTACTATTTTATTTACTAAATGATTTTCCTTTTCCTGCATTTTTCAATTTCTGCAATAAGATCTTCAATGTTCAAAATAGTTATTCAATCCATCAAAGCATCTTCTAAATTTCTCTTATTAATCAAATATTTATTGTTATTGTTTTCTCTCATTACTTTATTTATACAGCATTACTATTACTTGTCTTGATGAACCGATGATTGTGACATGCAATGAGACAACGCAGCGAACGGATATTGATTCAGACGAAGACGACATGCCTGACTAGATTGTCAAGGAAGTCGAGAACTTTGAGAACTTTGTGATTTATTTCTCTATAATTACTGATTAGGGTTTCTGATTCTTTGTTGCCTCTGCCTAGACGATGATTATCTATGGATTCCTTTAATTATCTGTTATTTTCTGATATGTATCCCTAATTTCGTGATTAGGGTTTCTGATTTTTGCTTAATATGTGTTACTCCAGTATAGTTTTACCATTTTTGAATCTCTGAATAAGTATGATTAGTGCTTTAATGGTTTTACACCATGCTCTTTACTGATTTTCGAGTATTTTCCTTTGAGTAATATTGGTTGCCGATTTTTGAGTATTTTCGTAAAATAGTGGTATTTTCCTTTGAGTAACACTAATTTCCTGTGATTGATTTCCTTTAATTGATTTCCTGTGATAATATTTTTATGACCTTTAGTTACTTCATGCCTTATTACATGACTAATTTTACTATCAATTGATTCTTACAGTAGTGTTTTAATTAAAACCTTATGAACCTGACCCCAATTTACTACTCTATTCTTACTATGTTCGAAATCTTTCCTAATTTGTTATACACGATTCCTTTAATTACTTGTTACTTGTTCTGACCGTTTGAAATTTAACTCCCTTAATTAGGGGAGTACTAGTACTGATTTTGCAACTAATTGATTCTTTGAGTTCCATAATTATTGGGCAGTCTAATTATTACCTTATTTTCACCTAGTTTCAAACTATATATATGCTCTATTCATTCCATGGCACACACACACGAATAACTAATATGTTCAACTCTCTCTCACACAACTAAAACTTGCTCTCTATTCTCTCTTTTGTGCTACTTTGTACTATTCCAAGTTAGCCGGCTGCAAACCAAGGCTAACTACTGTGACTCTCCTCTTTCTGCTTTGTGTTTCTGCTTTCTTCACTTCACTGGTATGTTCTAATTCATATTTCAGCCCTCAAACCAACATGTTTCTATTACTGATGCAGTTCATTGTGTTTCTAATTTGCTTTTACTTACTATTCTGTTGTTCAACATGTAACTAGAATCTTGGATTTCATCTAGCATGTATTTGTGTACTCCAAATTTGTCTTTATGTGAATCTCCATGCTTATGTTTGATACATTAGATTAGAGCATCTCCTCCTATCTTAAACTGGTTGGTACTGCCATGTTAGTTTCATCATGTACCCCTGATCCTCTGAACCCTTAGGGGCTTCTGGTTGCATGCCTATATGTGTTTCTGCCTGCTACATGCTTACCCTTACTTTCTCTGTATTTGTCTCTCAAATCCCATTACCCCTGCTTGTGATTGTTGGACTATTCCTGGTCCTTTGTGTGATGTTGAACTTGGTGTTCCTGCCCCTTTTGGTGGTTAAACTTCTTTGTTATAAATCTATTCCAATCAAGTTTCCCTCTTCAAAACTGTTTTCCTACTTACCCTTTTCAAAACTGCTTTCTTACTTAACATTTTCAAAACTGTGTCAAGCACTCTCACATATACTCTTAGAAGTCTAGGTTCTGCCCCCTCTGTGTGAGCATTGCCTTGGGACCCTTGATATGCCTCTGAACTTTGACACACAAAGGTTGGCCATTCCACACTGCACTTACTCTGTCTTGGCTATGAAATCTGGGTGTGAGCACTGCCCGGGATCCCTTGAGATCCTTAGGGAACTCTGAAACACCTGGATCATGTGAAAGGTTGTGAATAGAATGGCAATGAGGCATTCTGGAGATTCTGGGCCTATAAGTAGGCTCCATATAGTATAACTTCTTCTTTTCATTATTCAGTTATGTAATTCGTGCAAATGCCTGTAATAATTGTTGTAAACAACTCTTTAGGGATAGCTAGTGAAAAGGGAGGGGTAAAAATGCATGTTATAGTTGTTAAAGGGTAGAAGCCATGTTATTAGGTTTTATTCCTTATTTGCGCAATAGAAACCATGCTTAGGACTCATATGTGCATGATCATGCATTAGAGACCATGTTCCCTAGGTCTTACACTTACTGTTTTCAGCATTTAATGGCATCTCATTTCGAAAGTCTTGTGCTAAAATGTGCTAATAACCTCTACGCTGCTTGTACATTTAGAGATCCTGTTTAGGATAAACAACACTAATAAACCTATCATGTTTACATCTCCTGAACCATGTTTAAACAATGCAATATTTGTGCATTTAGAGATCATGTTTAGGTTTCTGATTCTGCACCATTCTGCATCTCTGTGAATTAGATACCATGTTTTAGGATTTCATTCGTACTCGCTTAACAAAACCTAGTCTAACTACTGGTGCATGTAAAAGTTATAAAACGCTTCACTCAGTTCCTCTAAAATAACTGGCAACAATTTTGTGTTCTGAACAACTTAGAACAGCATGTGTAGGTAATACCTTGCAACAGCCCCTCTAACAATTTAGATAATTAGTATACACGCCTAGGCAAGTCTTAGGTAATCAGCCATAAAGGAATAAAATCAGAACTATCCTTTGTGATTAGTGTTCAACTGTCAGCATGCTTAAAACCGGTAGGCAAGCCTGATTAGGACTTCCTCTCTGAGTTGTGCAATAAATCTGACTTTTTGTTATTACCTAGATACCATGATTTAGGATTCTGAATTAATATGGACCTTAATTGTGTATGAGACATGTTGTTTATATGTACTGTGTGTGGAGAAATACTTGAGCCTTTATCTGCTTTCTATGCTTTCCTTATCTGCAGTCCTACTTGTTTTGTTATCTGTCGCCCTAGAATTTTTACCTTTAAAACCTGAGGGTCTGCCTAGCACCTCCATTTAGGATAGGAGTCCTAATTTCCTCCGGGACTGATAGGAAAGTATGGGTAACAGCATGCAATAGAGGTCGAGACCAACACTCGTTTTTAATAATCTTACGGGGTGGGAATGGTAGAATATGGATATGATGGATGGTGCGCTAATACCACGTGTAGCCCCTCTTCGAGTGTGATTACCGGGTATTCCATTGATGTGATCCATATTATTATAAACCTAGGACACCTTTTATATGCTTAGCTCGTAATCCTTTTCAAAGTCTAATCTCCTTTACTATTTCCAAACATCTGCATGTTTAAGACTTAGATCCCCTCTTATTTGAGCCTTTACTTGTTATTTGCTAACTGTACAAATTCACGGATCCATTTGGCCGGGAACCACACTTGTGGATCCTGAGGGGTGCCTAACACCTTCCCCTTAGGATAATTTCAATCCCTTACCCAATCTCCGGTTAGTAACGTAATTGTAATTGAACCCCTTAGGTGCCCTAACGCACCGTTAAAATCGTTAGGTGGCGACTCTTCAAAATATGCAAATCCCTTTCCCAAAAGGAACGATTTGTCCCAACCAATGTCATAAACCCGATTCTTCGAGGAAAAAGGGGGCACGACATTCCTTAGATCGGATTTTATCCCAAATGAGTTTTACCGACAAGGTTTTTAACGATGAAACATCCATATGCTACCTAAGGAGAACTCATAAAATATTCAAGGCTTCTCTTCGATCAACCTTGAATACTGGGGGGCATCCCCCCGGGAGATTGCCTCCTCGAAGATATTGAAACATGCCAAAGAGGGTCTCGACAGGAGAATGTTGTAACAGACCAAACAGTTGAATAAACCGTGTCCGCGTAGAATAATTGTACTCTCGACGGAGAAAACATGTACGCTTGTATAAATAAATCAAAGGAGTATATATTATCATCAAAACGCTTTATGCTGTAAAGAAGTTTGCTATTTTTCACAAGAAACGGCTCCAGGGCCAAAAACTCCTGAACACTCGGGGACTATCATCAATAGTCAGCTCACCGAGCCATCTAAAACCTCGAGCTCATAAGCCCTCCATGAGGCAGCGTTGAACCTGTAAGCCCTCAATGAGGCGACCTCGAGCTTGTAAGCCCTCCATGAGGCAACATTGAACCTGTAAGCCCTCAATGAGGCAACACCAAATCTGTAAGACCTTAACAAGGCATGCCTAAGTTTTCAAGACATTAAAAAGGCATAATCACGATATTAAAGTCAAGGCTATGTATTCGAACTTGTAAGACCCCTAAAAAGGCATAACCTCAATATAGACGCCGAGACTACCTCACTCGGGGACTAAAAGGCTACGGCCAAACATAAAGACTACGGCCATATCAAAAGGCTCCGGCCAAATTAGCGCGGCTCAGAGACGTCCGACTGTCGCCATAAAACTACAGGCCTTCAAATACTTCGAAAAGAATCGGTTAATCAAGCTACCATCAGCATAAGTA
This sequence comes from Nicotiana knightiana, assembly GCA_005239525.1. Taxonomy (NCBI): domain Eukaryota; kingdom Viridiplantae; phylum Streptophyta; class Magnoliopsida; order Solanales; family Solanaceae; genus Nicotiana; species Nicotiana knightiana. Next base: position 33,646 of record ML427904.1, read on the forward strand.
AAAGAGCTTCGATCATAACAGCTCCAAACAATGAAAGGGATTCGAAACAATCAGCCTTCAAGAAAAAGGCTTCGAAAATTCAGCCTTCGAGCGAACCTCCCGAGGTGCTCATTTGTCGTCACATATCGACTCAGAATCGAGGTTTTGTCGAGCCGTCAAAGAGTCAAACGAACACAAAAAATTCAAAAAAGTCTTTTACGAGGGAAAACTATAGCCACATTAGAGGTTGCATCAACCCAATGCATAAGAGCCTAAGGTCCAGCCTAAAAAGCCTCCGGGCTAATCTAAAGAGCCTCAGGGCTGATCTGAAAAACCTAAGGTTCGATGAGCCTGAGTCAAAATTTGACTCGAGGACTGAGCCCTAAACGGTTAACTATCAGCTATTACCAATTTCTTATCAAGAACAAAACCCCAAGGGTGTCATTTCGAAGTCTAACTCATCGGACTAATTATTGTCGAGCATCAAGATTCAAAACAAAAATAAAGACACAAACAAGTGGAAATTTATATAAAGGGAAAACTGAAAGGTTTCTTTTTATATATGTAATCATACTAAGACACATTTGCACTGCTCTCTGAGAGCCCTATGCAAAGAATCAAAAAGAAAAAGCCTAGTTTACTCTCGGGGACTTAGTCTTTCTTCCCCTTGGGGACTACGGTTCCATCGGCCTCCTGGGGACCGGCTCCCTCATCGGCCTCTTCCTTATTGTCTTCAACATCGGAAACAAGGAACTTGGCGTCGAACTCATCCGCCTTGGACTGCTCTATCTCCTCCGAGAGTTCGAATCCCTTAGCATGGATCTCCTCGAGGGTTTCCCTTCGGGATTTGCATCGGGCATAATCATTGATCGGTCTCTCTAGATCGGAAGCCTCCCCGAACTTTATACGAGCCTCGGCGGTATCTTTCAAGTAGATGGCCACCTTCTCATCGGCTCTTGCTCGAACCTCCTCGGTTTTGGCTCGAGCGTCCATGACCTCGGCCTTCATCTTCAAAAGGTCTGTCTCAAACTTGGTAATCCTGCTCGTCTGAACCGAGTTGCTTCCTCGAGCGTTACGAAGTTCTATCTCGAGGGCAGAGGCCTTAGCCAAAACATTCCTTTCAGCCGCAACATGAGCACCTATATGTGCCTTCAACTCGTTGCGTTCGAAATTGGCCTGGCCGATTTCGCCCCAAAGGCGTTCCAGCGCCTCCATTTTTCTCTGCAACTGATATTAGTTTTCGAAAGTGGAAAAAGAAGCCGATATTCCCTCAAATTGAAGGTTACCTGTTTCTCGATATTGCCCTCGTAATCTTGACTTCGATTCATCTCCGATCGAAGGTGTATCAACTCTCTTGTCTTCTTATCACAAAGAAGCCTGAGAGATTTCTCCCCATCCAAGGCTTTCTGCAACTTAGCCTCATAGCGAAGCAGCTCAGACTTGATCTTGTCAAAGGCCTATGGGAAGGAAGGTTCAGTTACAAGGATAAAAATACGAAGTTGAGAAGGCCAAAAGATCACCGAGGCTCACTATAGAGCAGATCCGCTGAGCCTCCTCGAATGTCGAGCGTGCATCCACTGGTCTGGTCTCATCATCCTTCAAAGTAACTTCGAAGGGAGAAGAAGATGGTGGAAAAGTACCTTCGCTCATCCCCTCCTGTGGAACCTGTCCCCTGAGGCTGGAGACCCCGGATTCAGTAGGCCCAGCTGCCTTGGGAGATTTCTCGGTTCTAGCCTTCGATGTGGTGCCATCCCTTTCGGTCGCATGCCCGCTTGTATGCGAGACCTTCCTCAACGGTTGCATTTTCTTTGTGCATCCGGGCAAGCCCTGCCTCACTTTGAACATCCTCGTCCACCGAGGATCCTTTCCTTTTATTACCTTGACTTGGCTCCGAAGCCAAAGGTCTTTCCTCTTCTCCAAGAGGGCATGGTCTCACTTCAGAAAATTCACCAATACCTGCAGAAAAGAAATTAATAAACATAAAGAGGAGTATTATTTAAGAAGGGAACCATACAGCACACACCATGGTGTTTTGCTTCCCATCTGCCCTTTGACAAATCTCGCCACTTGCGTTCATCATAGGTTGAACAAGCTGCCAGTTTTCGAGTCCAATCCGCTAGGTCGGGGACCTTGTATGGCAATGACGGGATCACTGCGGAGAAAGAAAGAAAACATTCTTACGGAGTCCGACTCCACTGAGAACAACAAATGGCAAAGTACAACGTATCACTTACGTGTAAAATTCAATTTCTCGAGAAACGACAGGAACTCCACAGGAATAATATCAACATTCCTCACTCGGACAAACCGACTCAACCACCCTCGGTCCCCATCCTCATCACCACTGGCGATAAAAAGCCTGGTGGATCGACGTCGTAGAGTAACCAGACCTCAGTAATGTAAAGGCCGATATAGTCTGATGAGGTGTCTGAGGGTGAACTCGAGCTCGGCCTTCTCTGCAAAGAATCTTATCATCAACACTATCCGCCAGAACGACGGGTGGACTTGAGCCAAGGTAACTCGATATCTTCGACAGAACTCTAGCACGACTCGGTCGAGAGGGCTCAACACAAAGGGGTATGTGTATACATTCAAAAACCCTTCTACATGGGCCATGATACCCTCTTCCCGAGAAAGTATCTACAACATCACCTCTTCTCCCCATCTGCAGTCTCTCCTCACGGCCTCGAGGTGTCTCTCTTCTATTGATGAAATGAACCTCGATGCGTGTTCTTGATGGCCCGGAACGTCGAGAGGTATCTCTAACGTAAAGTCCTTCCTCGAGATGAAACAGTTCGAGTTATCTCGCCTAACGCCGGCGGTGTACCACAGGCCAGACGAGAAGCAGAGGTAGAGCTTCCCTCGTCCTGGTGAGCATATTTGGGCATGGCAGCCATGACTCCTATGAAGCAAGTAAAAGAAGATGAAAACTCGAGTGAAAGCTTCAAAATGAGATAGCATAAGAAATGATGCAAGAAGAGGAACTCGAAAGAGAAAATTAGTTTGTAAATAGCAAAGCCCTCAATCAAGTAAAAGGCAAAGGGGTCGGTTCAGAAGAAGAAAAAGAGGTGATTCAGGTGATAAATCATGCTCGATATAGGTAAACTTACGTCTCATGTTCCATTCCTCTGGGAATGGCATCTTCTCGGCAGGGATGAGGTCCAAGGTCCTAACTCGAACAAACCGGCTCATCCATCCCTGGTCTTTTTCTTCGTCAATGCAGGCAAAAAATGCTTTGGCAGATTGATGTTGCAGCATGACTAAGCCCCCTTGATAGAGACGAGGGCTATATAATCTGATCAGATGATCGAGGGTGAAAGACATCCCCCCGACCATGTTCGAGAAATATCTAATCATATAGAAAATTCTCCAGAAATAAGGATAAATTTGACCGAGCATCACTCGATATTGACGACAGAAATCGAGGATCACCGAGTCTATCGGTGGAGAAGAAGAATTTACGGGGCCTAAAGTGAAAGGATACGTATATACATTGAGGAAGCCAACTTTATGTGTAATTACGCTTTCCTCAGATGAAGGGATTTCTACTTGTACCGCTTCCCCCCCAGCGACAATCTATATTCACCTTCTTTATGTCGGTCACCACACTTATGTACTGAGACATGGGCTCGCATCGGCCCGGTGTCGAGGGTGGTTTATCAATTTTGAAATCGGGGGATGTTCGAAGGAACCGGGAATGAACTCCTCAATACGGGGAGGCGCTTTTGATTTTACCTTAGACGGGCATGACGAAGAAGTGATTCCCTCTTTTTGAGGGACTGTTATAGAAGTTTTGGCCATGGCTATATAAATTTCCAAAGCTAGAAGATGAAGAAGTAAACGTAGAAGAAGGACGAAAGCAAGAAACTGTTAGCAAAGATTTGAAGGCTTGAAGGTATTGTAAAAGTTTGAAAGATACAAAATGGAAATATTTATAGGAATCATTCGAGCATGTTGGAGAAGCGGAAAGGTCGACCAATAACGGTTCGTGGGCTTTTCGAGAATCGTACTGACAGCGACCACTATGCAGCCTTTCTATTACGACATTTAATGATCTCACGTGGCTGACGTCATAATGAAGATATCGAAGAGCCAAGAACTCAAGATAGTTTCTTATCATTTCATTCTAAGAAACGTGGGGAGCTATATGTGTATGGCTAAAATCGGGGAGTCTGATTTTGGGACCGTTATGGCACCCCATGACTGACCTCGAGGAGCCCGAAGCAGAATTCATTGTTCGATCCCGAGGTGTATCCCTCGAGGAAGCACATCAAAGGCTCATTGTGACCATCGTGGAAAGGCGAAAATTCCCAAGGGCACGTGGCTAGAGCTGAACAAGTCTCCAAGAGTGGTACAAGTCCGTACCAAGCTATTAAATGGTTGTACCAGCTGTATTTCTTTGTAATAATTACACATGTACTATGTTAGAATTCCCCCTCCTATATAAAGGGGATCCTTGTCATTTTTTGGGACACATGAATGTTGAATACAACAAGAACATTCTCTGCTTCCTTATCTAAACGTGCCCTAACAATTGTTCCTCAGATTTATTGCGTTTCATTTATCGTGTTCATTAATTGTTTTTCATTTATTGCTCATTATTGATCATAAAGGGTTATCCTCGAGACCCTCCATATTGTTATTCCTCCATCGACTGTCCTCTGTTAGGCATTATAGCTCAACCTCGAGGCCCTGTTTCGGCCAGCTCGAGACCCTGTTTTGTAACTTCTTGGTTTGCATGTCGCTACTTTTCTTTACTCTTACCTTATTTTCCTAAATCGCACTTAGCATCTATTGCCCAACAACTAGTATCAAAATAAATTACATATTTTTAGAATCACAAAATCAAATATAATTGTCATTATTATTTTCAAGGTAAATATTAAGATAACTGAATATTAACTTGAAGATGCAAGAACGTGAAAGTATTACAACTAATATGCTAATAATAAAGTTTGGTCCAAAAGTTATGTGTTACTTAGATGACAGAAGGTAGATAATAAATTCTAGTACAAACAACCCCTACTTATTATTTATTTATTTTTGGAAAATATTGACCGATAAAAGCTTCTCCTAACAAAATAATAGAACTTTTGACTCTCACCGTCTACGTGCACAATTTCGTAAAAGAAGTTGGAGCTATATGTCTAGCCTTCCTCTCCTCTCCACCAACATTTTTGTAATTAAAGTAGTACCTTTTGGAAACAAGCTCATTGGCAAATTATATACGGAAGCGATTCAATATTTAAATTTAATGAATTAAATATTTAAAATTTAATTACAGAACTCATTACACTTATGAAAAAAATTGATATATAATTTCATTGGGTAATATTTGACAAATTTAGTAACTTTTTTCATATATTTTTGTACTCCGCATAAAAAATATTTGGTTCAGTTAAACTTGTTACCTCCACTCTCTACCCCTCCGATTATATGAGAACTAACCTCCCCCAATGGTCCTATAATTAAGGAGGCTGCATATGAGAAATAAAGATACGAACTAGATACAGAAATAGACCCTAGGCCTAACTCAATCTTAAAAGCTAGCTTATTAGTTGAGGATTACTCAAGATCATATAAGCAATTCAATACTCGCATCCCAATTGATATGGAATATTGAACACCCATGTACGCAATTGCATTGCGGATAATATAAACAATAAATTGGGATGGTCCGGCTCTGATGCCATGATAACATAATGAATCTTAGACCTAATTTAACTCCAAATACTAGCTCAAGATGTGAGAATTGTCTAAGACTATATAAAGAGTCCAATACTCCCATTCCATGGGGAAATTCAACACTATTTAATTAAAATTTTCTTTTAATATTTTTGCTGGGTGAATCCATGAATAGTCGGCATAGGAAGGTAAACTAAGGATATAGAACTGGGATCTTGTACTGAGTGAGGTGATATAGACAATTAGGGAAATACAACTCTATTTTTCAACTAGCTAGGTGGAGCTACCTTAGAAGTTAAGAAAAGATTCATGAAATTGTACGTGAATAATTTTCCCACTTTTCCATCACATTAAACAAGTCCCTCTTTTTGCTAGGACGATTTTGTCCTCTCTTTTTTCAAATTTGATTTTTATTATACATATTATAATAATACCCATTTGTAAAATGCTTAGAATTTTTTCCGCCCTTCTAATTTGGATGAATAATTATTAGAATCTAGGCAGAATCAAACTTGATCCTCACAGTATAATATCTGATCTCCTCAATTTAGGATTTATTCCAAATTATTAAAAAAAGAAGTTGTAATTTTTCAAATTCCATAATTAATGGACAAGAATAACGAAGAGCATTTGGCGCAGAGAGTTCCCAACTCTCTTTAACTGAAAAAACTGCCACACTATAACTATAAAAAAAAGCCTTTGCTTTCTTTCGGTTAAATGCTGAGTTGGGCCCACACTCAAGAAACAACAGCTAGTTATTAGAAGAAGAAAAACGCAGACGCCAGTGGGCCCAATTTCACTTTGGATGTGATGCCTGGCGATGATTCATCTGGACCCACTAATCATGGGCCCTTGGCCCAAAAATGCTCCACCCACTTGTGCCACCACCCCCACCCACTCTCCCTTTTAACAACTTCTTCCACCTCTCCAATTACAAAAAATTCACAATTCGAACTGTAATATCACAAGTTTAAATTTTATTACTCTTCAATTCTTGTAATTCGAGTGGTTTCCTCTTCCACCTATTAATTATATAGAAAAGATGAATAATAAAATCTTCTCTTTTTCTTACTTTATTTAGATTTTTGTCTGTTTAGAGTAGAGAATAGAAGTTGTTGAGTTATATTAAAAGTGGGTAGCTAATGTTATTATATTGGAAAAAATAAAATCATATAGCCGCTCTTAAATTAATAGTCGAAATATATTTATTTTTATAAATATATATTCTGTATTTTATATACAAAACTTATGCAAAATTTATACACTTTTTTAATTATCGAATATAAATAATTTTTTACGTAGACTAAAACTAAAAAAGCCCTACTACGTTTCTACTTTCCTTCTGCATAGTATCTTAGGGTTAGTGAGTGAAGCCAGAGTGGGGAGTGGGCCCAGTGGGCCAGCTACACGTGGTGCATGGCTGTAGTTCCATCTATAGAACATTTTGGTCCAACCCCATTGCAATTAGTTGTCGAGCCTCTTTCTATTTTGGTAATAGAACAATAAACAATTTGCAACATAAAGGTTCAAATTATCATCATTTGCTCTTTTATTTGATTGAGATGTTTAATGAATTATGCATTTGGTGACTGCCCGTCCAACAAGAAGTTGTTAAGATTACAAAAAGGAAAATTATTAAAAAGGAAAAGCAATAAGTTAGGAGTCTAAACAAGTATAGATTACATTTGTTTCTTTGTGCTTAGGCACCTTTAACTTTATCTTAAATTAAGGTATGTTATAGTGACTTATGTGGATATCTTTTTATTGAACCATGTTCACCAAAGTGCAAAGACAAGTTCTTAGAACATAATTATTGGAATGATACTAAATATATCTCTTAAAGTGAGAGATCATACCTATTTTCACTCCACTAATTATCAATTATGCTAATGTCTCTTTCAAATTTCCCCTTAATGCTTAGTGCACCAAGGCTTTTGGGAAACTTCATTATGCTCCGCGCGCACAACAATTTTTACATGATCTTTCTAACTACAAAAATCTATATTATAGTAATTTTTCGCGTAATTTATATTGTTTATAACTTAATTCGCTAACATCTCATGCTACTTATATTTGTTTAAAATCCACATTTTAGGGTACAACATTGAAAGTGCATGAAATACAGGTCTTAGAAATTATTTTTAAAGAAGAGAGAACATATCTTAGAGTTCAATAGAATGTCCCAAACTATTATTATAATCATGAAATCCCTCTTGGACAGAAAACAATCTGCTATTTAATTTTTCTACTAGTGGTGTGATATTTTAATTTGTGATTCCTTTTTTTTTTTTTTTTTTTTTNAGAATGAAGTGCTTGATTCTAAGTAAAGCAATTAGGAATTAATTCGAACCTTGATATATAACTCTAAGATGATTCCAATATCTAGTTAGACCAAAGGTATCAGGTTCCTAATTATGTTTAAAAACACATGCATAATGGCCAAATTGACCAATTATATATATGGTCTAATTATACAAAAGAATTTTCATAAATTGGTTCATTCCCTCTGCTCCACTACTCTCATTCTCTCTTCACAAAGATAATATTTACAATTCCTCCCACCCCACCCTCTCTTTCTTTTATTGTAATATTTTTTTTTTAATGAGATCTATATGCTAAGATAAACAGACAGCTTAGATATTTTAGCTTTTAGCCATCTTAACAGCATGCTGCCATTTCTCAAACTGCCAACAGAAGTGAATTCTGTTCTTTTCTCAAATTATAATAATAATATTTTTAATGGTTTGGGCATAGTAGCCTTTAGGATCAACGAAATTCCACTGCCCTTCACTGTCTTTACAAGCCTAATTAAACTGATCTTAAGATGTATATCCTACTCCAACCTGTTATTACAATTAATTAATGCATATCAACAATCTGTATGTACAAAACCTAGTGCTCGTATCTGGACAACAAATTTATTAATTTGTCACATTCACTGTTCTTGACTTGATTGGTATATATAGTTGATTTTTTTCTTCTTTTTTTTTTTGAAAAAAACATATACAAATGATACTCAGCAGTTACTAATATAATAATTTTTTTTTAAAAAAAAATGGCTGGACTTACCAACAATTGATAAAAAGTACATGAGAAAAAGAGTATCCCAAATCATAGGTTAGTCACTCTTCCACCAACAGCAAGCTGTCTTCCAGTTCCCATCTTTTCTTTTTTGTTTTGCATGGCCAGAAAGTACGTTGACTGAGATATATACATATATGTCAATGAGAAGTTAACTTTGAAAATAGAAAAATATAATAATAACAAAAAAAGAAAAACAAGAAGGAGTGGAAAATGTAGAGGAAAGTATTATTCATGTAAAAGCCAAGTTGGCAATCATAGTCCAATTGAATAGTTGCATGAATATTCTATTCGCCAATAATGAGAAGTTATTGTTTGAAACATGATAAAGATACAAAGGATTTGATTTTATCAGAATTTTGCCAAGCGTGCATGTCCTTAGATTTTATAAAATTCCTATTGCTACTATCATAAGATTGACAACCAACCAAAGTTGAAATGTGATTTGATTTACAATTTTCAGATCTCTTGTAAGAAAAAGTTTCACGTGCTTATTGTAAGATACTACCCAAAGATATATGCTTATATTATCACTTATCAGCCGTCATATGTAACTGTCATCATTCTTTCTCTTCTTTTTTTTTTTTCCTTTTTAAATTTTCTTTGCATTAACATCTTAAAAATACTAGTTAATTATGTTGAAGCAGCCTCATGTCCTGTTTTATTATTACCTCTCCCTAATACTTCACATGCAGGAACTATCTTAGCCTCGCTTACTACGTTTTGTTGACCACGAGGCCATTTCGAAATTATCCGGAATATTTTCATTTCCAATCTTATCTATTTCGTCACATTTATTTATTTTCAGTGTTTATTATTCTTTCACTTCAGTGAGATCAAAGATAAACGATATAGTCATTGATTGATTATTCTTGAGAATAAACCCACCGTCACTTCTTGGTGTAACGCTTCTAATATGATATCAGAACCAAATCAATTTTAAAGAACAAAAACCATGGCCCAATATCTAAAAAGAATATAATTCCCTTCTCGTATATATGTTTTTCTGCTCTCTCCCTTCCCCTCCAAGGGAGAAAATAATTTGTTATCCCTCAATACACCAATTGGAAAGAACCAAAAATATCCTGAAGGAAGATGTTGGTTCTTAAGAATCTAGTGATTTTACTCTTTTTCTTTTCACCGATTTTCTTCATTCTTAATTTTCAGAGGGAAAAAGAAATGAAAAACTAAGTTGACTAATCCAATTTCATGTGCATCAATTTGTCGGTCATAAGATAAAAAACACTTGTAATTCCTTTTTAACAAGTTGTATCCCAAATGTTCTTTGAAAAATTAATGGTCCAATTCTCTTTTTATTATATTTTCTTTGCTGATTTTGGAGTATAATCTGACGCAGAAATTAAACTACATTATATATAAAGAAGCTATAAATATGAATCCTGCGTAGTATTACTGTTACAGCTCGACTAATCCACTTTGTACTTCTGCTACTCTTTATGTTTAATCTAATATAACTATCTTTATTAAAAAATAAAAATAAAAATAACGGGACCAATTAGTTACAGATATTTATTTTCCTTTTATTTGTGTCACAATTATTCTATTTTTTTCATGTAAAAAGGTAAAGAAAGACGTATAATAAAATGAAGGATAAAGACGAGCCTTTTCCGGCCCTGAATTGAAGGAGACAATATGGCCCAAACCATTCCATCTAGGTAGCTGGATCAACATCTTAAACGGGTCCGGCCTAGTTTTCGTGAACAGTCCCATTTGTGTAACAATCTTAAATATGGTGGGTTATTTGTGTAACAATCCTAGTAACAACGAGGATATTGTTTAGGGAAACTATCAGCTATGTCCATCTATAAGTAGTTCATTATAAAAATTAGTCAATTCATGAAATATTACTAATATTAGCCAAATATTACTAATATTAGACAATTAGCTATTTGTAGCAAAAAAAATGTCATTTTTTTTGAGTGGGTGTTATTAGAATAGATTGGGTACATCTTAAGGAGCTTGAATCTCAGTTTTGGAATGATTTGATGAAGTTTTGAGGTGGTTTGAATTGAAAATTCGAAGTAAAAAACCTGAACATGAAAAGAATAATATGTGTATCACACTATGTATCATTTGTGTATCATATTTGTATCAATTGTGTATCACATGTATATCCATGTATACATGTATGTGAGATATATACATGATACATGTTTGATACATGTGTCGCAAAAAAAAAAAATTGAACTCGATTTAATTACGAATTTTGGAACCAGTCCAAATCACCTCCAATCTTCCTCAAATTTTGTATCTTGACTTATCTATATGTTTTCAATGAATTTCAACTATACCCATTGAAAAAATTCTTTTTTTTTTGCTTATATTTTTGGAATATTATATTATTTTTTTGTATTTCATCACCTTATTTGCTAACTCATCCATAGATTATCTTATCGTCTTACATCTAATGTTGCTAATCCACTTAAAAATGTGAAAGGTAATTTTTGCATATGATTCTTTGAGAGAAAGAACCTTGTTTATTTGGTTTTTCGATTTTTATATGTACTTAGTTAGTTTTGGTAAGTCTATGACTAATGGCTAGAGGTTAGTAAGTGGAAGCTTATTTGGGACATTTGTGTAAGTTTCCCTATTGTTTACCCATCCCATATCATCCCATTCCCAGTAATAATAGTGTATATTTTATATATTAATAAATAATATACATACATTATACATATTTGACTAGCGAATATAATTATTATTTACCGGGCGATCAAATGTCTAACTTGCTCTTCGTTTGCTCTTCAATTGAATGTTAACTCAAGAAATCTTTTCCCCTTGGATTCATCCAATTTTTTGTTAGGAAATGAGAGAGATGATTATAGATAACAGGTAAGTAAAGTTATGAGCTGAACACAAACTCAAAATCAGTACTACTAATTGAAAAAATAATTAATTGAACTTCAATTATTGAACTAATAAAGTTTCATAAGTAACCAACCAATGATATTAATGACCGGGTTGGGATGCTATCAACTCCTCAATTTTTTGGAAAATTTAATCACTACACCTTAGAAGTTCATTATTCGTAACATATCTAACAAGGAAACTGAGAAATCCAACTGTTAGTTTGTAAGGTAATTGTAGAATTGTGACATCTTAGTCATTGAATTGCCATGCACATACCACCTTAGATTTAAATAGGTGATCTTTACACAAATAATCGATCAATTATTTTTAATTAAGTTATTGGGTGAATGAATATTTATGTTAATTCTTCAAAAATTGGAGCAGCATTAACGCAAGTCGCTTATTTTGGCATTTTGAGGAATGTGAGTACTTTATTGGGTGTGATCTGTTATCATCCCAAAAGAAGGGCCTAAATAGGGAGCCCAAAAAGAGGAGACACGTAAAAGTAAAACGGCTAGATCAAGCCGAAGAAATGGCGTGGGGTAGCCACAATTTAAGGCGGTATTTACTTTTTATCCAGCATTTTTAATGCTGAGCAAAAATAGCCACTAGTCTATTAATATTAATATGAATAGACAGTGTTACCCTTTTCTTCCCAAATGAAAATAAGCCATTTTCAAATTAATTCCTTACAGCTCTACTTCTCCTTTTGCAATGGGGTTTTGCGTTTGTATGAGTGTTTCCATTATTTTCATATGTGAAATCCACTTTTGAACAAAAGAAACGAATTGCTTAGTCATATAAATTTTATAAGCCTCTCAATTTCTTTTGTGTCTGCTCTTAGGAGTTGAATTGCATAGTACACCATTCAGTCATAATAATCACAGACGTGGGAGGATGTGACTTTTGGTTTTCTAAAAGAAGTGACTTTTAGATTTTATTAAACAACAGATAATTAGGAAAAATAAGGTAAAAGGACAAAAAAATGAGGATAAATATAATTGTGTTAAGGAAATGTAGTCTTGAAGTCTTGAAGTTAAGTTCAAAAGTTAAGGACATGTAGTCCTAAAGTCCTGAAGTTTAGTTCAAAAGTTAAGGACGAAGTGTTTTTTACTTTTGGACTTGGATCTCAAAGTTAAGGACTGAAATTTAAGGACCTGATGTCCTTAACTTTTTAACTTGAACTTTTAAGTTAAAGACTGAAAACTATAAGTTAAGGACCTATTGTCCTTAATTTTTTAACTTGAACTTTTAAGTTAAGGACTAAAAACTATAAGTTAAGGACCTATTTTCGTTAACTTTTTAACTTGAAACTTTAAGTTAAGAATTGTTTGTCCTTAACTTTTTAACTTGAAACTTGAAGTTAAGGACTGCTTGTCCTTAACTTTTGAACTTGAAACTTGAAGTTAAGGATTGCTTGTCCTTAACTTTTAAACTTGAAAGTTGAAGTTCAACACCTATTGTCCTTAACTTTTAAACTTGAAACTTAAAGTTAAGGACTGCTTGTCCTTAAATTTTGAACTTGAAACTTGAAGTTAATGACTGCTTGTCCTTAACTTTTAAACTTGAAACTTAAAGTTAAGAACTACTTGTCCTTAACTTTTTAACTTGATACATGAAGTTAAGGACTGCTTGTCCTTAAATTTTGAACTTGAAACTTGAAGTTAAGGACTGCTTGTCCTTAACTTTTAAACTTGAAACTTAAAGTTAAAGACTGTTTGTCCTTAACTTTTTAACTTGAAACATGAAGTTAAGGTATGTTTGTCCTTAACTTTTGAACTTGAAGTTAAAGACTGCTTGTCCTTAACTTTTGAACTTGAAACTTGAAGTTAAGGACTGCTTGTCCTTAACTTTTAAACTTGAAAGTTGAAGTTCATGACCTATTGTCCTTAACTTTTAAACTTGAAACTTAAAGTTAAAGACTATTTGTCCTTAACTTTTTAACTTGAAACATGAAGTTAAGGTCTGTTTGTCCTTAACTTTTGAACTTGAAGTTAAAGATTGCTTGTCCTTAACTTTTGAACTTGAAACTTGAAGTTAATGACTGCTTGTCCTTAACTTTTGAACTTGAAACTTGAAGTTAAGGACCTTCAAAAATGCGCAAGGGTATTGTCAAACTTGCGCAAGGACCTTCTATCACGTTCAACCTCCTCCTTGAGAAGTTATAGCATAAGGGTATTTTTGTCCATTCAGATAAAAATTCATTAAACTAATGGCTAAAGAATAAATACATTTAAAATATTGACTTTAAAATAAAGACAGCTTATATTAGTGGCTATTTGTACACATCCCCTACTTTATTGGGTGTGATCTGCTATCAGCCCAAAAGAAGGGCCTAAATAGGGAGCCCAAAAGGAGGAGACACGTAAAAGTAAAACGGCTAGATCAAGCCGAAGAAAAAACGATGACGCACTTTTCCGGCGAATGTTCTCTGTCCTTTTCCTCATAATAACAAAACCTCTCAGATTCACTAAATCAAAGGAGGATTAGGACGAGGACGAAGAGCAAAACTCGCCAATCCAACGTCGAAATTCGCTGAAACGCGTGATTCGTGAAATTAACAATCGGCCATCCATCTTTCATCGGCGAGGCGAAAAAAAAAAAATCAAATCCAGTATTTTGGTTGAATTTCCGTATATATTTTAATAATTTGTAGAAATTGGAGTGTAAGGATCTCAAAATATGGATAGTTTCATCAGTAAAATACGGAATTTGGATGCGTACCCGAAGATCAACGAGGATTTCTACAGCAGAACACTTTCAGGAGGTGTCATAACCCTAGCTTCTTCCATCATCATGACCTTGCTTTTCATCTCCGAGCTCCGTATGTTCCCTCCTATTTTATCTCACTATTTCATTTATCATAGAATTGTTCGGCAGTTTATTGATGTATTTTCCCAATGGATGCATGGATTTGCTGTCCCAGTTTTGAATTATTTTATTTGCGTTTGGGCAATATTTTGATGTTAGCAGTTTTATTTCATTGCGAGTCAACTATGCCTCAATCCCAAACTAGTAGGTCTAGTATACTTATTTTACTGAATGATGTTGGTGCTGATTAGTGGCAGAGCTAGTGTGTGATGTACCGGTAGCTTCTGCTGAGACCCTGTATTTGCATTGAAAAATTCATTAAATATGTATAAATATTTAATTGGGAACCCACTAGGTAAGACAAGCTATGGGTGCAGTGCTAAATTTAGCGCCCATAAATTTCAAATTGTATCGTTGCCTCTAGACTGCTGATATGCTTTGTCAAAGATATATGAGAGGTCAAGGGTAATTATATGTTTCAAATTTGTATAAACTATGAACATACTGAAAGTATATAATTTGCAGCTTTAGGAGCTGTTAGTAATGGTCTTCATTTAGCCCAATTTGGAGTATGACTTGTATCATGGATGAGTAATTGAACTAGGAAAGATTAGTTTCTGGCATCCTTAATTCTTATAAGAAGAAAAAGAAGGAAAACAAAAGAAGAATAATTGGCCCCCTTATGGCATTATCTGCCTAATTTTGAAACATGCCCTACTGGCCCTCTAGGATTTCTCGGTTATCAACAAAAATAAATAAAAGAATTGGCCTCTGACATCCCTGAATAATTATGTTTTCTTTCCGGTTGTTGCTGCTAAATTTTACATCCTGAACTTCCAATTATCCTGCTACTTCGACCAAAGATTTCAACGAAGTCTTCGACGGTCTTAATGCATTTTTGTCAATTCCATTTGCCAATATTAATGGAGTAGTAATTACCTACGCAGTAAATTCCTCTCCTTTCCAGCCTTTTGATTTGAATTGTGGGAAGCTTAGCATAAGTCGTCCAAATTTGCTTAAGTAGAGGACTGCAGTTCTTTTCTTCCATTCGTACATTCTTTTTAGCTTTTATTTGATGTGATGAGATTCTATGAAAAAAAGGATATGGGAACATATATCTCTCTAAGCTATACAAATTTATTAGTTAGCTCTGTTACTTTTATTTGTCAGGCAATTCTCAGAAGTCTGCCTATCCTTATCTGTGAAATTAAACGTTCTTTAGTAATGTACTTTGTGTTCATGTGCATTCCAATTAGCAGACTACATCAATTGGACATTTCTTTAAAGTTAAATGGGAATCAAAGTTTCTAGCCAATTCATAAGCGACTGCAAATAGTTTGGCTGCTTAGTTGTGTTCAATCTCTCTGTTTTTATGTTACCTTTAGCTATATATACTGAATATACGGGTGGTATGACACTAGACTAACATGATGTTTATTATGTATTGTTACCATACTAGCTATTCTTTGTCCTTTATTGTTCTCCTGGCCTTTTTTATAGGATTATATCTTCATGCTGTCACTGAGACAAAGCTTGTTGTGGATACTTCAAGAGGAGAAACGCTGCGCATCAATGTAATATTACTCTCACCTTGAGGCTTCGTGATGTAATTATCTGAATTTTATGAGTTTTTGAATGTCTTAGTGCTCCAATGTTTCATTTGTGTTCCCACTTTAGAACTTTTCAGTCTTTTCCACTGTAGTATTGTAGTGGCCTAGAAACTCGTGCTTATTGCTGAGGCCTGAAAGCAGTTGATCTGGGTTCAAGTAGTTCAATCAATTCAAATTAGTCTCCATCTTTGAATCTTTGATTTCTTTACTCTCCATATTCTCTGGAAAAACGTTTAGCATAAAATATGCACACCTATTAATCTATTATACCATAATTACACAAGCGCTATATAGAAGTGCTTTTTTGTTTAAACCTTGAATGAAACAACCCCCCCCCCCCCACAAAAAAAAAA